>CP054668.1:36656410-36921516 GCA_013348765.1 Carpinus viminea | reverse complement strand
ATACGCCATTGGAGGATGTTTTGAGGAGGAGTATTTAGCCCCTAATGCATTGACATTGGTGGCAAGGAGAGCATTGAGCTTGCAAGCAAAAGGAGTTGATGAAGTACAGCGGGAGAACATCTTTCACACTAGGTGCTACGTTAAAGACAAGGTATGTAGTATGATTATTGATGGTGGTAGTTGTACTAATGTTGCAAGCACAATTATGGTTGAGAAATTGGGATTGCCCATGGTAAAGCACCCTAGACCGTACAAGTTGCAATGGTTAAATGATAGTGGTGAGATAAGGGTGAACAAGCAAGTGTTAGTTGCATTTGAATCGGTAAATCTGAAGATGAAGTGTTGTGTGATATAGTACCGATGCAAGCGGGACACTTATTGCTAGAGGCGTCCATGGCGAGTTTGATAGGCATGTGAAGTATGATGGCTTTACGAACAAGTACTCTTTTGTACTCAATCAAAGATCAATCACTCTTGTACCATTAACACATAACAAGTATCGAGGATCAAGTGAGATTACAAAAGGAGAGTGATCAAAAGAAGAGAGCGAACAAAAGAAAAGAGTGAAAATCGAGAGAGGCCGAAAAAAAATGAGAGAAAAAGAAAATCAAAGTTCGGCCCTTGAGAGAAAATCGAGAGAAAACAAAAGAATTTCTATGCAAAAGTGAGTGAGATCAAGCGAGCAATGTTTTCAAATCAGCCGATGATTGTACTTTTGTACAAAGAGGCACTTTTAAACACTAACGAACTTGACCATGCTTTGCCTAGTTCTATTGCTTCTCTTTTGCAGGAATCGAGGATGTCTTCCACGAGGAAACACCACATGGGTTACCTCCAATCCGAGGATTGAACATCAAATTGATTTTGTGCGGTGCAACCATTCCAAACCGACCAGCTTATAGGAGCAACCCCAGGAGACAAAGGAGCTTCAAGCGGCGGGTAAGTGAATTATTGGAAAAGGGCACGTGAGGAGAGCATGAGCCCATGTGCGGTTCGGTCTTACTTGTACCTAAGAAGGATGGGGCGTGGAGAATGTGCGTTGATTGCCGAGCCATCAACAACATAACAGTAAAAATATCGTCATCCTATCACGCTTAGATGACATGTTAGATGAGCTGCATGGTTCTTGCATATTTTCTAAGATTGATTTAAAAAGTGGTTATCATCAAATTAGGATAAAGAAGGAGATGAATGGAAAACGCCTTTAAAACAAAATATGGTTTATATGAATGGTTAGTTATGCCTTTTGGTTTGACTAATGCTCCGAGCACCTTTATGAGACTTATGAACCATGTTTTGCGTGCATTTATAGGCAGATTTGTTGTTGTCTATTTTGATGATATACTCATTTATAGCAAAAACCTAGGCGATCATGTAGTACATGTAAAATCTTTTAGATGTGCTAAGGAAAGAAAGGTTGTTTGCTAATTTAAAGAAGTGCACTTTTACACCGATAAGCTTGTATTTTTGGGATTTGTTGTTAGTGCACAAGGTATACAGTTGATGAAGAGAAGGTCGTGCAATCCAAGATTGGCGAGCCCCACAAGTGTAGGTAATGTTAAGTTTTCATGGACTTGCTAGTTTCTACGGCGGTTCGTGAAGGACTTGATGGCTTAGCCGCACCTCTTACGAAGTGATGAAGAGCGTTGGATTTCGGTGGGGAGAAGAACAAGAAGGCATTTCAATTAATCAAAGAGAAGTGACTAACGCACCTTTGTTGTCTTTACCAAACTTTTCTAAAACATTTGAAATTGAATGTGATGCTTCAGGTGTTGGTATAGGCGCCGTTCTTATGCAAGAGGGCGACCAATTGCTTACTTGACGAGAAACTCAGCGAGGCAGCCTTAAACTACCCAACTTATGACAAGGAGTTGTATGCGCATTGGTTCGGGCTTTAGAGCGTGGCAGCACTACCTATGGCCTAAGGAGTTAAGTGATTCACACGATCATGAGTCCTTGAAACACTTGAAGGGCCAACACAAGCTAAACAAAAGGCATCTTCGATGGGTGGAGTTCATAGAGAGCGTTTCCGTCGTCATTGGTACAAGCAAGGTGGTGATTTGAGGCAAATCCTTCTCAAGAGGAGGGAATGATGGAGATCAAGGCACCACTTGAAGGATCTCATTCAAGTACCAATTGGGCGATTCACGAGAGCACGAGCAAGAAGTTCAAAGATGTACTCAATGGACTCATTCAAGAGTTATGGGCTCAAGCAAATTCATGGAGGCCCATTGAGCATAATCCACGTAGGCAACAAAGAATCATTGACTTGATTCAAGTTCTAGAAGGATAATTCCATAACTGATTTCTTTTCTTGGAGGAGAAGTTTTCTTGGAGAAGAAGCTAATTCCATAGGTGATTTCTTTTCTTGGAGGAGAAGTTTTCTTGGAGGAGAAGCTAATTCCATAAGTGATTTCTTTTCTTGGAGGAGAAGTTAATTTGACAAAATCTACCTTAATTTTAGGATTCTTTTATTTGGGCTTTTATTATTTTCCTTTAATAAGTTGTATTCCTATTTTAACCATGCATTATAAATAGCATGGACTCATTGTAATGAGACACAACATTGATCATTGATAAAATTGGTGAGGTTTATTCTCTTTGGTTCTTTGAAGAACTACTTGAACTTATCGGGATTTCCGTGGCGTTCATCTCGACTTATCAAGCGGAAACTCCATCACCGTTTGTGGCGTCTTCCTTATACCGAGGTTCTTGTTTGTCATAAACAACGAATTGAGGTCATCCTCGAATCTGTCCATAGAACGATCTTGGGTTCCCTTTCGTTGTTGGGTCTCGTTATTCTTGACGGGGTTCACATCACATGCAAACCAAACAAATATCTTCACAAGTTCCCAAAATTCTCTGACAAACCAAAAATCAGCTGCAGCAGAAAAACCACATGCTCAAGACACCCCTAGTCACTTCTCAACCCTTGTAGCCAGACCTGTGATCTTAATTGAGTGAACCTTAAATGCACTCTCTCTCTTCCAAAAGCTTGTTCAGTTGTTCTCCTCCCCCTTAACTAGTTTGACAAACCAAACTAAACCTCTATCATCTCACCTGGTGGACCCCTCCCAACATATAACTTCCCTTAGCTGCGGCTCTGAACCCTCCTCCCCCATTGAGAATGCCAACATAACGGCTACTTTCACCTCAAAAATCGCCTCTGTTCCCACCAAAACCAGCGTGCCCAACAAAATTATTAGAAAATCCCCTACAACTACAAAGAAGCCTACACCATCTCCACAAGACAAGCCTTTATCCATCATCAAAAACTCTATTGTTACCACCCCTTAGCAGGAGTCCAGGAAAAGATTGAACTCTTCTGATCTGATCTCTCCCCCTAAAAAAGGTCCCGGTGTTAAAAATGAGATTGAGGTCCCCCCAAACACACCTCCTACATCTTCCCTAGTGTTCAACCCTGGTTATATAGAAAAGGCACTTGCTAGAGCTTTCTTTAAAGCTGCTAGAAAAGGAAAGAATAAAATGGTATCAGATGTGTTAGCTTATGATTTGGTTTCTGCAAGCAAAGGGGCTTTATTAAGCCTCCCCAGCAACTATGAAGGTTTTAGCTTGGGCCTTGAGGGGCTTGCTAGGGCTGTCAGTTAAGGAGATTGATCAGGGATCAATCTTCTAACATTCTCTTTCTTTTTGAAACCAAAATCCACCCCCCAAGTCTTTGCTACTTTGAACAGACTTGGCTTTTTTCTCTTGTCTCAAGTTGCTGCTATTGGTACTAGTGGAGGTCTTGTTCTCTCTTGGAGACTAGGCATTGAACTAGAATGCTTTGACCAAAACAAGAACAACATCTCAGCATGGTGCTTCTCTGATCGCCCTACCTCTCCTTGGATACTTTCTTGTGTCTATGGCCTTCCCAACAGAAGTGACAGAATGGCTTTTTGGGACTCATTTGCTTCTATTGGTGAAAGACATGAAGCCTCTTGGCTGTGCATAGGAGATTTTAACTCTATCTTGGTGCAATTTGAGAAGCAAGGTGGTAGACCATTGCTGGTTCCTTTCACTACCCTTTCAAAAGTTCAACTGATCACTTTGGTGTGGCGGATTTAGGATTTGATGGAAATCCTTTCACTTGGAGTAATAACAAGATGGGTTTGGAAAACATCAAAGAAAGGTTGGACAGGGGTCTGGCTTCCCCCTCTTGGATTCATCTTCACCCTGAATTCTCCTTGATCCACCTCCCTGCTCATAACTCTGATCATAACCCTATATCCCTAAACACAAACTCCACCTCCTATTTTCTAGATAAACCTTTTAGGTTTAAGGAATTTTGGATCAAAGACTTTTCATGTGGACAGGTCATAAAAGCGACTTGGCGAAATTTGTGCCCATCCATCAAGCCTTTTGCCTTTTAAAAAGTTAGAAAACACAAAGGTTGCACTTCTTAAATGGAACTCTTTGCATTTTGGTAATATTCAAAAGAAGATCAAAGAAACCCTCAAACTCTTAGATTTTGCTCAGAAACTCCGCCCACCCAAACCTCATTTGAGCTAGAAATCAGTTTAAAGGTGGACCTTGAAAACTTGCTGGTCAAGGAGGAGACTTTCTGGAGATCTAAATCAAAAGAATATTGGCTGACCTACAAGGACCTCAACACCAAATATTTTCACCTTTCTACGTTGATTAGGAGAAGATCAAATGTAGTAAATTTCCTAAAGCTGGACTCTGGTGTTTGGGTGTCTTCTAGGTTTGCTATATGTGAAAATTTTACTGCTCATTTCACCAATATCTTCCCCCCATCATAACTGAAGAGGAGAATGCCATTCTTAGTTCCATTCCTGATGAAGAGGAAATATTGGATGCTTTGGCCAGCCTTGGTTCTACTAAAGCCCCAGGTCTAGATGGGTTTACAGCACTATTCTATAAGAAGTATTGGGGAACTGTCAGAGAGGATGTCTTGTAGTGCATCTGGTTTTTCTTCAAAAACAACTTTCTGCAGAGGATCCAAAATCACTCCTTCATTGCTTTGGTTCCGAAACTTGGTGGCTCCCACACTGCTCACCAATTCAAACCTATAAGTCTATATATTGTCTATAAGATCATTTCCAAGATCCTAAACAGTTGAAAGTTCTTATGCACAAGATTATCTCTCCTTTTCAAAAGGAATATCTAGGATAATCTGATTCTAGCACATGAACTTCTTATGCTTTCAAGTCCAAAAGGTGCAAGGGAGGGTTTATGTTTCTCAAAATGGACATGGACAAGGCTTTTGATAGGATGGAGTGGTCCTTTCTTCTAGCTATTTTGGAATAGTTGGGTTTCAGCCCTCAATGGATTGCTTGGGGTTAAAATATGCATCTCTATTGCATCTTTTTCCATCTTGTTGAATGGAAGCCCTTTTGGTAACTTTTCCCCTGAGATAGGGCTGAGACAAGGTGATCCCCTTTCCCCTTTCCTCTTTATCTTGAGTTTAGAAGTTCTCTCTAGGCTGCTACTCAGTGAGGAAAGAAAAGGTTCAATCAAAAGTCTAAGGATAGCCAGGAATTATGCTCCTATCCATCATCTGTTGTTGTTTGGGAAAGCTTCTATATTAGAAGCAGCTTGTTTTAAGTCCTACTAGGATAAATATTGTGGTTGGTTTGGTCAGTCCATCAATGCCTCAAAGTCATCCATTCATTTCAGTAGAAACACCAAACCTAGCACCTTTGCAGCCATCAGAATCCTTTTCCTTTTAATGAAAATCCCCCAAAATCTCTTTACCTTGGTCTACCTATTCTCTGGGAATGTCAAAGAAGAAAGGGTTTCAAGGCATTATAGACAAGGTGCACATAATAGAATAAAGGATGGAGGGCTAAGACTCTTTCACAAGCTGGTAGGGTGGTTTTGATCAAGTTAGTAGCTGCTATCCCCACCTATGATATGAGTTCTTTCTTGATTCAAAATAGTTGCTGCAAAGAGTTTGACAGAACTTTCAAGAATTTTTGGTGGGGTTTCCTTCCAAAAATCAAAAAACCTCTCTCTCAAGGCTTGGGATTCCATTTGCACTCTTAAGGCTTTTGGGTGGTTTAGGCATCAAAAATGAAAGAAGTCAATTTGGCTCTCATCTCAAAATTGGTTGGAAGTTGCTCAACAATTCAGACTCATTGTGGGTGTCACAATTGCAAGGTAAGTACCTAAACTCAGCTCTTTTGTCTCCCCCCCCCATCCCTTCTTCTTCCTCATGGCTATGGAAAAGTCTCATGAAATCCCATTCCTTCATCATCAAAGGTGCATGTTTCTAATTCATAGCTCTTCTTCTCTCCCTATATGGAGCTCCTCTTGGATTCCCACCATTGCTTCTTCTCCCCTCTCCTCCTTTGCTTTCTCATCCATTTCCAATCTGCTTTGTATCGTCTCACGGTTTAGACCCTTCTTAGTCAATTTCAAATTGGAACATTCCCCCTGCTGCAATCTCTCTTTGACATAGCCAACATAAGAGAGATTCTCAAGATTAATTTTACTTCTCAAACATAAACTAAACTCATCTGGACTCATAGCTCAAAGGTGATTTCTCTACTAAATCAGCTCATTCTTTATTAGCAATCGAGAATTGTTTCTACTCAAATCCTCTCTCTCCTTCTCAATGGAGGCTTTTTGGAAAATTAACCTAAATGATAGATTAAAACTATTTCTTTAGAAATTTGCTTGGGACATTGTCCCCTCCAAGATTAGGTTGAATGCTATTTTCTCATTCTCCTTCTCATTTAGTGTGCCCTTTATGCAATGTAAAGAGGACTTCTTTTCTCACATCTTTTCAATTGCTTTTTTGCTAGAATATCTTGGAGATTATCCCCTAGCCCTTGATTCTCTAAATGGTTCTTGCCTAGCCTTTTAGATTGGATTAAAGGTATTATTACTCCACATGTTACTCTTGGAATACCTCTGCATACTCACACTTGTTCCGATATTTGCAACCTTCTCTATGACTTAATGTGGCTTTCCGAGAAACCAAGCAGTTTATAAAGGATCGTTCCGATGCCTTAAAACTAGCAGCAAACATCAAAAGAGTAGCCATGGAACACTATGTAGCTTGGTCCTCAAAGCAAAAACCTCAAAAGCTGAACTGGTCCAAGCCTCCTCCAAAATGCTACAAAGTGAATTTTGATGTTGTTTCTTGTGAAGACTTCTCCACCCAATCAGCTGTTTGTAGGAACTCCAATGGGGTGATCATCAAAATGGTTTCTCAGTTTCGGCCCCCCTGCAATACTATTTATGTTGCAGCCCTTACTGCTTAGCTGGCCGATTTTTTGGTGTCCTCCTTGTAGCTGAACAATTTTATCTTAGAAGGAGTTTCAAATGTAATTATATCTGCTCTTATGTCCCCTACTCATTCTATAGATAGACAAATTGAACATGTAGTTCAAGATACTCTAGCTAGCTTCCCCCCCCCCCTTCCCTCCTCCTTATGGGATGCATTCCCTCACTAGTCTCTCCCCCCAGCTCCATTCCCATTTGTAGTGGGAAAGATCCCCCCCCATTTCTACCCCCCTTAGTTTGGTCTTGGGTGGTTTTTTGGCTTGTAGCTTGTTGGTCTATAGGTTTTAGTTTTGTAGTTCTCATTTTCTTTGTTTTGCATTGTTTTAGCATGTAGCTGGCTTTTCTTTTCTGCTCTTTGTTTGGTTAAAAAAAAAAAAAAACCCAAAAGCCCGAAAGTCCCAATACACTCAAATCTCACAAATACTCAAAAGAAAATTAAAATACAAAAGAGAAAGTTTCTCTATAATTCTCTAAGCTTAAAATAAGCACCAAAAAGTGAGACAAATGGTATATCTCTCACACAAAAGGGCTAGTTGCCTTCATTGCAAACCAAAGTCTTTCCTCACTACATTTCTCCCTACTTGGATGTCTCCTCCAACTCACTCATGAGGAGCTTCTACAAGCTTTCAAGTCCCCCCTTCCAAAATGGAGCTTCTACTCTCTAACAAAAATAGCCGAATGGCTATATATATAAAAGGCCAAGCAATCTTCTCCAAGAAGCAAAGTCAACAAAGGTCCATTAAGGCTAGGTTTGTCATCTTCCTTCTTTTACAATAAAATTTTTGCAAAGATCCATAAGGTCTATCAGAATACTTGATTTTCAAAGAGTATGATAAATGTATAAAACATTTATCAAGAGATTTTATTACAAGCGAAATTAGAAAACATAAACTTCAGTTGTGGAATATCATATTATTACAATAACGGTCTTAAAAAGACTATGAAAATTTAATAATTATTTCCGCCCCCATTTTGGCCTCTTATTCCAGCAAGCTCTCTACCTGAAAACAAGAAATAAAACTGAATGAGCCCAAAGGGGGCCCAGCAAGTAAAATCCACCACCATAAATAGTTTTACTCATTCTTCTCAATTTTGAAAACTGTTTTCACAAATAAATATCGAACCAGCCATAATAATATATGTATGTACGGTTGCATCTTCTGTAGCATATACATACTATTACACCTAGTAATAATCGTCATAAATCATCATTGTAAAATATTAGCATATTATATTATTACAAATCATCATGATATTGCATCATTATAAATCATCATTGAAAATCATCATAGTAAATCATTGATGCAATTATCTTGTTGTTTTCTCATTTTATGGCCCATGTACACTATTACCCCTGTTCACAAGGGTTGCGGTCCTTGTGACCATAGCCTTTGAACTTTGGCTTCAGCCATGCCTCTTACTTGGTGCACTCAATGTTGATGGAATACCACCTTCTTACATAGCCTCCTTCTGGTTTCGCCTCCATCCGAGTATCGGGTACCGAACTCTCTCTTTCTTTCTTAAGGCCAAAATACTCCTCTATACATGTGCCCTCATTTCATAAACATTCATAACATTTCTTGTACTTTTCTTTGTACATCTCATTCATAACATTTCTTGTACTTTTCATTGTACTTCTTTTGATGCATCTTAGGCAACATGTATGAGGGTTTTATTATCATTTTATAATCATCATCTTTTTCACAAAAATTCGTTTTCTCAAATCTTTCATGCATGCCACATAATTTCATATAAAAATAAATAAGTATTTACAACCACACATAAATTGCATGACATGAACTTTAGAAGGGGTAATGAATATACTTACCTTTAGACCGAGGCTTAAAGCATTAAAAAGAATCTAGTTGCTCCAATCTGACTATCACCCACTATTTTATCTGGAACTAATTTCTCAAGTCCGTTCTCACTCGTGTTCTTTCTTTCTTGCAGCGCTTTGTCTCGCCCTTTCTCTCTCTTTTTCGTGTGACACTTCCGAAAGAAGAAAGACCGAGTAGAATGCGGAAGAAGGAAGAATATATGAAGAAGAGAAGGGAGAGGAATGGTAAAATTGTGAAGGGGAAAGCCCTATTTATAGGAAAAACCCAGATACTATTCTACCTTTCTGATAAGAGCCAAATATTGCATATTTAAACCCCTTAATTTACATTAGTTAATCCTTTAGTTGTGTTGTTATCTAATGCTTTGTGTTAGATTTGTGTTTTGATGTCTTGTAAGTTCTTTGAAGAAAATGCATCTAAAAAGGGAAAATTGCAAAGTCTTGGAATAAAGCATACTTTGAGAAGACCTAGAAGATGTGGTTAAGTTTGACCAAATCAAAGAAAGGATAAAATCGGAATTTCCCTAAATGGAGATAATTTCGGATTGGATTCAACTTGATTCTGCACTTGTTTGATGTTTTGACCTAACTTTCTGCTCAAATATCAGTTGAGGTGATTCAAAGCGGCGGTGAAACTAGTTCAAAATACTACAATTTATTGTAAAATAGGATTTTCCTAATTGGACGTTTACTATGCCAAAGTCATCCCGCAATATGAAGCATAAATTTGAGCGAATCTTATCCGATTTTAGACTTCTAATTTGGTGGGATGACCTCTCAATTATCTGGGTTTACTAGGACTTTTCTAAGCCTATAAATAGACATCTTTGCATTTAAGAAAGAGAAACTTAGAGACAAAAATTGACAGCTTCTCTTTAGTTTAGTTTTTACTGTAGTTTATGACTTATTTTTTATGTGGGCTAACCCCCAACTAAGGTTGGGGATGAAGCCTCACCTATGAAGAACAACAATACTTTGATGTAAGTCTTTATTGTTCGATTTTATGGTTTAATAGATTAATTGTTTTACTTTTCAATGTGTGGAATGATTCTTGGATATCTTGTTGTGATTCAAGGATACACTTGATGATTTAGGATAATTGCACATAATAGATTGCTTGGTTTTATATGCCTAAAATTGGATATCTCTTGTAATTTGTTCTTGGATACATTTGGTGTTTCAATTAAGTTTGGATTCCTTTTGTGATTTGTGCAATGAAGCGGATACATAAGGATGATTTTGATTAATTATTTGAAGCATAGTAAAACATACATAAGATTTAATTTGTGAGAACTTGGATTAATATTGATGAACATGAAGTATGTGTTGTTATGATTTGGTGAGTGTGGATTCCATCCTTAGTACTTCATCTTTTGTTTTATTTTATTTATTTTATGTTTTTGTCTTTTAGTTTTCAAAAAACCCAAATCAAAACCCTTTTGGAATTAGATTAGGCTTTAATTAGTTTAGATTTAAATTTGCTTTTAAGAATACAATTTCCTATGGGTTCGACCTTGCACTTGCAAACCATTATAATTAGTTTAGATTTAAATTTGCTTTTAAGAATACAATTTCCTATGGGTTCGACCTTGCACTTGCAAACCATTATATTACAAAAGATTCATTGAGTATATTTAATTTGTACAACACTTTCATTTATAATTCTACCTTCATTTTACTATTTTACCTTCCATTCCTACCAATATTATTACATCTACCATTTAACCATTTTATCTTCTTCTACCAATATTATTACATTTACCATTTAACTATTTTACCTTCCATTCCTACCAATATTATTACATCTACTTAACTATTCTACCTTCCATTCCTATCAATATTATTACATCTACCATTTAACTATTCTACCTTCCATTACCATTCTATCTACCAATGTTATCATTTCTACCATTTACTATTACATTATTCCATCAATTACCATTCTCTAATTACCACCCTTCATAATACCATAAACTCCTTAAAAAATCATTGAATAATGTTATCAAATAAATATCTCCAAAATATGACTATTAAAATCTGGGGTGCTACAGTTGCCCTTCATATATGTTGCTCCATGTCTCTTTAAATGACCGAAGCCAACTTTTCTTCTTTCCTTTTGTGAGTTGCTGCTTCTCTCCTTGGTTGATAAGCTTCATCTCATTCACAAGAAGCCAATTCTTTCAAAGCTTATAGAAGAGAGCTCATGAATGAGAGACAAAATGGCAAGTGAGAAATAAATTATGGCCATAACAAATTTGGGGTCTACGGTAGACTTGTGAAATCAAGTCATTTCCAACAAGGAGAGCAATTGAGGTGACTCCCACACTCATTAGCACCATTACCGAAGCACCTCTTGTGCGTAACCCAGTTTACCCATGGCCAGTCGACCATCTCCCTGCCTGTGCCGCTTTAATGGAGTGCTTTGCTGAAGGGCGTCCTCACTAGATGGAGTTAGATCGGGAGAGCAGTTTCCAGATGAGCGACTTCAGTAATGAAGCCCGATGCATTTCTCACATCTTGGCTAGCCGGATACTCCCTTTGATCAGCCACACAATTATCACCATAGAAAGAGGTCCTTTGTCTCTATGCTCTACTAACAAAGGTTCCTATCCACTTTGGCTCCTAGTCACTTCTATGATGATGTCCGTCTCTCATTGACAAGGGAGTTGCATTGCCATACGGGGCCCTAGTCACCAGGATTGCTGAATACGCGGAGGTGCCGATGGCGGGACTAAGGGAGGGCCCATGGGAGTGCATTTTCTTAATGCAAGCCAAGCCCACTTGTAGGAGGTTGAGCCAGAGTAGAGACCACAATGACCACCGAGGGTAGGCCGAGCTGATGGGGAATCTGCTAGGATAGAAGAGCATTTGGATTGCTTTGAGGCTTCTTAGCGTGAGACACAGTAGCTCCTTCGAGAGTTGTAGAGGGCTCAGATTGACGATTGCGTTGTTCTGGATCAGTTACGATGCCATCTCATGGGATCTCTAGATGTCAAGGACTATGGTTTACCCAACTCCAGCTTTAGTCGAGCAAGAGGAAGCCACTGGAGCAAGGGAGTCCTAATGCTCGAGGAGCCTAGGCATGAGATGGAGCCCTATAGCAAGAGGGACACCGGGGTGAGCTCTTAGTTGTTGTTTCTTTGATGTGTATGTTTATCTTTTTAGGTTGTTGTTGTTGATGTTTTTCTTTGGTTGTAATTTCAGTAAAGTCCATCACGGTGGTGGCAATTTTATGTGTATTCCGCTACATTTTAAGTCCACCATGGGGTGGCAATTTTTGGCTTGTGTATATTTATGATTGCTTGTGCACTGCTTGGTAGGCTTAATGTTATCTTTACCCTCCTTAAGCTTTGAATTGCAAAACTTTTAGCATGGTTTATTTTCCAAACTTTGAATTGTAAAACCTTTTTCAAAAATGGGTATTTTATCTTGATTTTGAAAATCTTAAATTCGAGGACGAAATTTCTATAAGGGGAGAGTGAAATACCGGATAAAAACAACCCTTTTATTATTGAAATCCTTTCCATAATAGCGATCAACAAAGGTTTTCAATAAAGTTGTTTTAACAATGCCCAAAACCCTTAGCGTTAACTTAACCACACCACGATCCCTTAGAAAATAGAAGCCAAACATTAACCCTTTGGAGGTAGATGTCGCTAGGTCGGATGGACGTCGCCCCTATCTCTAGTGCGGGGCGTCACGTGGGGGACCACGGACGTATGCTCTAAATAGTTCAGCAAATGTATATGGGACCATATGGACATACGCTACTTTTGAAATACTCCTAGTTAATACCTAGATGTACGAGACACCCTTTGAACCACTATACAACGCATTGGACACACGCTAGGTTGCAGGACATCCATTGCTCTGTTAGAGAGTTGGTGGCGATCTTTTCCTATAAATACCTTAACCTCCTCTCATTCCACACCCCAATTCCCATCCTCTGGTGTGCCCCTAGGTTGCTAGAACTCTTTCTTTGGTTGTTGAGTGAGAAATTGAGTGAGTAAGCTTCAAAAGGGAGTTTCAAGGAGGAGATCATGTCCATGCTTAGCTTTGGGGTAAGCTCTGTTCTCTTCATATCTAGCACTATTTTATTCTCTAGTTACGCTTTGATGAGTTTTTCGGTGTTCATTAAGCATTCTTTAAAGATGATGATGTTTTCAAAACATTCTTTCAAAGTTCATTGTGTTTTGACTCCTTACATTTGCATGTGCTTATTTGTTAGCTTAGAAGAGGCTTAGGGTCTACAAATAATGTAGGAATCGAGTCTTGTCGAAAACCCAAAAGTGTGCTTAACCTTTGAATGGATATGCCATCGAGGCTGGACGTCTGATCAATGCGAACACCGGTTTTGAGTTTCACACAAGCACCTGTAGATTAGCCATAATTCTAGGTTTAGAAGGCTTAGAATAACGGTGTCTTGTATCCGTTATAACAAAATTTTGCTTGGTCGGAGGATTCACTTGAGTGTGAGGTAGTAGACACTTACAACCCTTTTACTTAAAGCGTGAGATATGTCGGTTGGTGACCACGAGTATAATATGGCGTGTCTATTTTACGTAAATACTTGGTAATTGTATTGTTAATTAACCGTTAAGATGCATCGTATGACATGGTACGTCGATAAATCGTACGCATAAAACCATGGGTATACTACATAGACTTCATGTTATGGTCAAATGTGAATGTTATATGAGGGCTTTGGATTCAATGGTTTTGTGACCACGGTGTAGCCATTCCCAATGGCCTAGTCGATTATAGAGACGACGTCATTAGTGGTGTGGACCAAGGTCAGACTCGGTTGTGTCACTAATGTTAGGTACAGTATAATGTGCAATGGTTGGGACACCGACATTGTACTATTGGTCCCTCGAGACAGCGCCAACCCTGCTAAGAAGGGGTAATATCTCGGGTAAACCATATGTGAGAGTTATGACCTATAATGTGTTATCCTTTTTTCTACATTAAAATATTAGGTGGTTGTCTCCGATAGTACACCACAACCTTTTTATGAAAAACCTAAACCTTACTAAAATGGTGTATTAGCGGAGGTAATGCATCTTTTGATTCTTACTCAAAATGCGCGTTTACTCCCATTAATTGGGCTCATGTCATACCTATGTTGTAAGATTTATTTACTAAGTCGTTAGACTTACACGGTTATTATTCTCTAGGTAATCTAATTCATTACTATGGAAGTGGCAATGGCTGCTCCTGCCTACATGGTTAGGTTTTGCTTATGATTATAGGTTTGTCTTTAATGCTTAGCGGCTCCATGATCTTACTTGATGATTATTAGTTTCTTAGATTTATTCACCTTCCCATGCGTTTACTTTGATGATTATAGAAGGGTGATTTCTCATTTAATCACAAGTTGGCTTAAATGGGTTAATTGCCGGTGACTCCACGGATTAGCAGAGGCTAATTTTGGGGGCGTTACAATAAATGAGTAAGTCCAGTTCAAGTAGTGCCAAAGAAGAGAGGAATCACAGTGGTGAAAAATGAAGATGATGAGTTGGAACCTACAAGAACAACCTACGGTTGGAGGGTATGTATTGGCTATAGAAGGTTGAATATGGTAACTAGGAAAGATTATTTCCCTCTCACCCTTCATAGGTCAAATCTTTGGAGAGGTTAGCTAGCCATAGATACTACGCTTCTTGGATGAGTGCAGTGGCTATAACTAGATTGCAATAGCACCGAGGACCAAGAAAAGACTACCTTCACATGTTCTTTTGGCATATTTGCCTATAGAAGGATGCCATTCGGATTATGCATGCACTAGCCACCTTTCAAAGATGCATGATGAGCATTTTCTAGGACATGGTGGAAAAATTCATTGAGGTATTTTTATGGATGATTTTAGTGTTTTGGCTCTAATTTTGATGAATGCCTCCATCATCTGAAGATTGTCCTCAAGAGATGTGAAGAGTGTAACCTAGTCTTTGAATTGAGAAAAGTGTCATTTCATGGTCCAACAAGGCATTGTCTTTGGGTCATGTAATTTCCAAGCAAGGGTGTTGAGGTGGACAAAGCCAAGATTGACATCATCTCCAAACTCCCTCCTCCTATGATGGCAAAGGGTCTAAAGTTTTCTTGGACATGCCGGGTTCTATAGAAGATTCATCAAAGATTTCTCAAAGATCTCTAGACCTCTTTGTGCACTTTGCTGGCCAAGGATGTCAAGTTTGAATGGGCTAAAGAATGCATGGATGCTTTCAACAAATTGAAGAAGCTGCTCACATCTGCACCTATAATGATGGCACCAAATTGAGTCTCCCATTTGAGCTCAAGTGTGATGCCAATGACCTTGCCTTAGGAGCTGTCTTAGGCCAAAGAATCAATAAGGTACCTCATGCTATTTATTATGCTTCTAGAACATTGAATGATGCTTAATTCTACTATTGAGAAAGAATTGTTAGCTGTCATATTCGCTCTGGAGAAGTTTAGGTCACACTTGATTGGTTCTAAGGTTATTATATTCACTGATCACGCTTTGAGATATTTGTTTGCTAAGAAAGATGTTAAGCCTAGATTGATCAAATGGGTACTCTTACTACAAACCCTACATCATAATCTATAAATCCTCTAATTTGAGTTGGGCTTAGTCCACTTGAGTTGGAGTCCAAGTCCACCCTTATACCTTGGATGAAGCCCATCCAATAAAATCCCATAATTCCACCAAATATCCATGATATTAGAAATTATATTCACCAAAACATTCTAACCATAAACACTCTCCAGTCTCCGGGGTGATGTAGCACTCCCGGTACGAGCATCTATCTCCCAGGGCCGGAGTATATCTGCTAGCTACTCCACCATGAACGATCACCAAAGTATCTCAGGTCCCCGTGATTGACTACCCTACAAACTAGGTTAGAATCCCAGATAAAGATATATCAAGAAAAGAAAGAAATCGGAGGTCCATATATGATTAATGCGATTCTCAGTCCAAATCGATCTGTACCAACAACATTCCAAAAAAAAAAACCAAGGCAGAAGAATTTAATTTAAGGTGGTTGGACACATTCAAACATGATGGAAAAAAAATGAAAAAGAAAAAAGAAAAGTGAGCACGTGATGAAGTGAAGAATCATATTTCCACATTGACAGTGTGGCCATTGAACTCAAAATTGTTGTCTTGTGCATGAGTTGCTTGAATTGACCAAATTCCAGCTGACATTGACAAATATAGCTTCAATTATCAATTTTTTTATTATAAAAGCTTAATTTGTTTTTAACTACTACTTTTTTCCCAAATCAGTGTTACGTTCAAGGATCTTTGAAAATTCCAACGGGACGATTAAAGAAGTTCACTTTCGGTCACGATAACGTTTTTTATTCGATATATAGTGAGATTCTTAATAATAAAATAATAATAATGATTTCATATCTTTTTTCTTAAAGCCTACGACTGTAACTTCTAAAGGATAATGAAAAAGCAAGCAGAGAAAGAGTTTTATTAATTTTAGGAAAAAAATTATATTTAGTCCGATTTAGATTTAGTGTTTGTGTTTTAATTTTAACAACATGGTCTTTCTTTAGGTTTCGCTTAAAATTTAACTGTTGGACATCTACCACAAGTGTCTTATTCAACACTTTAATGTTGATCTCAACACTCCAATATAATGTCACACTATCGAAACGGAAGTCTTTTGTTACTTGTTCTTTAAGTTCTCAGGTTATGTGTTTATTTAAGTTGTACGTGTCAAATCAATACAAATATATTTATTTACGTGGCAGACAACAAATCGTTAACTTTTTAACAGTAAAATGGCATATGGACATATTTTAAGCAAACAAAATCTAAAGAATGTATACTTAAAATTGAAAATCTAAATAAAATAAAAATCTAACGGATGGATATGATATTTTTCCTTAATTTTAATTTTAATTTTTAGTTGAGGTAGGTAGGTAGCGATCTTGATCGATCATGGAAATGGTTATCCACGGGGAACGTGCATGAGTGATATAGTTTGCTAATTGCTATATAATAATTTAACAATATTTTCACTATTCATTTGGAGGCTGCAGAATTAATTAATTAATTAATTA
The DNA here is from genome assembly GCA_013348765.1 of Carpinus viminea. Lineage (NCBI taxonomy): Eukaryota > Viridiplantae > Streptophyta > Magnoliopsida > Fagales > Betulaceae > Carpinus > Carpinus viminea. The sequence continues at coordinate 36,904,367 of CP054668.1, read as the reverse complement.
ACGACTAGTTTTCTCTTCCCTCTGATCTACCCAATCCAAAATGAGAGGAATGAGTTGGTAAAATAAGAGATTATCTACGGGGAACATGTGTGTGTATATATGCGTGATATGGTTGCTAATTGCTATAATAATTTAATAATGTTTTCATCATTCTTTTGTGAGGCTCAAGAATTAATTAATTAATGACTAGTTTTTTCTTCTATAATTTAATAATATATATGATGATGATTGTGGGACAAGTTAATTGATTATTTATGAATAACCCCAAAACTATGAAGGGCAGTTGGAATTGAAGGGCCCATCGAGTGGGTGCGATTCACGTTTTAAGAAGAGAGTCAATATTTGGTTTTGAATATGAAGTAAAAAACATGATGCACGCATTCTGCGTGGGAGACCCTAACTACTACTATTTATTAGAAATTTATTACCCCTAAACGACCGTTTAGAAAAGAAAACAGTTTAATTGTAGGAATTTTCTATAAACCAATTTATAAAAAATTTGTGTTCATAAGCACCCCTATATCGCTTTCTCCCTCAGCTGCATAATATTGTAAGGCCTCACTATCATGACTAGTGTTCATTAATTATTAATTATTGTATTTTTTGGGGGGTAATACATGGGAATAGGATCCTGTCCATTTCAAATGAAATGGACAATATTCATTTAGTGTAAAATAATGGGTAATATTGTAAAATTAGTTCTTCAACTTTAACGTTAAGACAATACTACCCCTTATTTTATACTAAATGGATATTATCCATTTCATTTGAAATGGACAGGATCCTGTTCCTAATGCATGCTTGTTAGCTTAAGCACACATCATATTCTAGCTAATAAATTACCAATGCCAACAGTCTAGCACCACATTTTACAAACTCACATGCCTAACACATGGACATTGGATTTTTTTTTTTTTTTTTGGCAGAAGTGAATTACATTCTTTCTTATCACTACCAAAAAAGAAAAAAGAAAAAAAAAAGTTGAATTAGTGACGTTGTACACCAAAATGTCCTTAATCAGTACCCTTCAACAGTAAATGTCATTATTCCCAATTTGTAAACCTCCTATATTTTGAAATTGTTGAAATTGTTGAAGCGTCGCTTTTCACACATCACTACTTAAAAGTGACTTTTTTTTTTTTTTTTTGGGTGAAAAAACATCACTACTTAAAAATGACTTTTTTTTTTGGGGTGAAAAAACATCATTATTTACGCATCACTATTTGAGGCGTGCTTTGTAGTGTATGTAGAGAGAAGGATATAAGTTTACACGAGCGAATAATGTTAAAAATCACTCTTATATTTCTCTTTTGTTATTCGAAAAATAATGTAGCTTTTTAAATTGAATTTTGTTATTGATTATTATTGAATTTTGAGCAAATTAGAATTTTAAAAACTATTTTATTTTTAAAGTAACTTTTAACATTACATAGCATTGGTAAAAATCGTTTTCTCGATACTACTATCGAGTTCTAGACTTTATGGATATGCCTACTGACTTTTGAGCCCATGCAATCAGAGACGGACCTATGGGGGGATCGACTGGGGCCATGGTCCCCCCAATTCATAAAACAATAATTTTGAAGCCTAAAAAAAAAAAAAAAAAAGTTATACTGGTCCCTTCCCGAAAACTTGCTTAGTTGACTGGTTCCCCCCAAAATGGAAAAAATAATAATAATTAAAAAAAATTAGCCCATCCCCCAAACTTCCTCAGCCTTAGTGAAAAAAAACTCACGAGACTAATACAGTGATACCCCTTTGGCCCTTTCTCCTCCAAGACTTCCTCCCCTTTCTGGCTTTCTTCACGGCTTTACGAATCGCGTACTAGTCCACTGAGTCACTGATACCAATCACAAAGAGAGAGATTGACAGTGAGACAGTGAGATGTAGAGATTGAGAGCGATAATGAGATTAAGAGAGAGAGCTGCTGGCCAGTTAGAAGAAGACGTGAAGATTTCTTGTTCATCTCCAAGAAATTTGTGAGTTTTCTTCTACAAAAGCAATTAACATTAATAAACATAAAATGATACATAAATACCTTTTGTTGTGTCAATGGGATTGATACAAATTTTGTCATAGATTGATACACTAGTGCTAATTAGATGGGTTAATTACATTTAAAGTGTTAATTAACCCTAAACTTTCATGAGTTCAATGGAAATTGATGTCTATGGGGTTTAGGTTCTAATATGTCATATTATAATTTATAATCATATTGATTATTCTATGTGAATATGAGTATTATTTTCTAAAGACTCATGTAAATTTATTTGTAGATGAAGGGAAAGTCAAATACATATGGGAATATGATGTTAATCAACAAGGTGCAAAATAACTCAACACAGGTCGCACTTTTGAGTCTAAGCTCAATTCCTAATCAAAGTGGTCTTGTAATTTTGATATTATGGTTATTAAATATTGAGAAGATTGGTTGTTAGAATTTAAACATATAATTGAAGAACTTGACACAATTCTAAGCTGAATTTCTCATTGTATTTAAGTAGCAGTGATTAGAAAAAGCAGAAGAAAAAAAAAAAACAACCAATTCATTACGCGATGCCAAAAAAAAAAAAAAAAAAATCCTAATTAAAAAAAAAAATTAATTTTTATTTTATTTTTGCTTTGGTCCCCTCCCATAAAAATTCCCGAGTCCGTCCTTGCATGCAATGCCTTCAATACCTTAATTGTGAATCAAAGGATAAAGAAAATAGGAAAATAGGGCACGGGTTGGCAAACCGCCCTTCTCTTTTCCTCCTTATTTTTTATTTTATTTTTAAAAAAATAATAATAAAATTAACTCTTTTGAAATTATTATTATTATTATTAAATTCACTTTTATGTCACAAAAGTAGCATTTTATTCCATCTTTATATGTCACATCAATAACTTATTTTTACTACTCAAACAAAAACGCACAACAAGAAAAATCGACCAAACACACACTTTAGTATTTCTTCACTGCATATGCATTGTGGTTTTTGGTGTTATCACCGAAAGGAAAGTGTCGGATCACGAGGAGAATCTTGAATTTTGGTTAAAATCCAGATATTTTGGTTGGACGGTGCCGTAACAGGTAGTGCATTGTGGAAAAATTTGATATGCGCTTAACACATGTTTGTTTTCACGGATTTTCTGTGTGCATCCAAATTCAAGTAATATAGTCATTGTCTATTGTTACACATAAACTTGGGACTTAGTGTGGTGACTCAAATAATTAACTATACTTAGGTAGCTTAGTTAGAAGGTTAATTTGGATTTTAAGTCACTAGGAACAGTTAGAAGGGTATTTTGAGCATTTTAGCCTTTCTAACTAGACAACTATTTATAGTACCGAATATACTCTGCAAATAGTACAAATAGTACGCGAATGTACACCTGGGGACCACCGGATGTCCTTTGCAAATAGTACAAATAGTACAAGGATGTATGTCGAGGACTATTGGATGTACTATGCAAATAGTACGTGGGACGAATGCCTCGATAGTACTCGTATTCTACTTTTTGGTTGACCGTTGGTCAATGCCTATATGTACAATGCAACCTATGGTCCGTTGGGTAAATAAATGCATGACGTAGTCTCTATAGTAATGAGCGTACTCTTGATGCGCGAATGTTGTACATTCAAACTTCTTAATCGCATATGTTAATTTCTTAACATTGTTATTTGTTTGATTTTTGTTTTGTTTTCGTGTTTCAGGTTTTATTTAATAGATGCAAGAATTCCATTGGAAATTGGGCTTAAAAGGACATTTTGGGAGCATTTAGGAGACACGAGATCAAGCTTACTGACCAAGGGCTCAAGCGCACCTACACTTGGCGCCCCAACCTAGCTCAACCATACTAGCACTCGAGCACATCTTGACCTAAGCTAGAGTACAAGCTCCTTAAGGATCGAGCGCACACAACTTCTAGAATGCGCGAATTCACTTTTGAAAATCTAGAATTAGGTTTTTAGTCTCCTACTTGGTGGAGATTGACCTAAAATTTTTTTTTTTTAGGGGTTTCTAGGGCTTTCCTAGTCCTATTAATAGGACTATTAACTTGTAAAAAGACATACCGCTACTTAGAGTTAAATTTTAGAACATAGTCTTTGGAGCTTAACAAAGTCATAAGCTACTAAAATCCTTCGTGGGATATTGATGTAACCCTATCTAAACACAATGGTTTAATTGTATCTAATTTCTAGATTTTCAATATATGCATATTGATTGTATAATTATAAAAATTGCTACAATTGAATTATGTTCTTAGTTATTAAATACAATTATTCTTAATTTTCAAATTCAATATTAGTAAAATTCTTATCTTGTATTAGAAAAGTCTTTACTTTTATTGAACTCAAATCATTCTTATTTTACGTGATCATGAGGATGATGATTGCAATGATTTTAATTGACATATAATTAATAGGATTAGATAGACCATACCTAAGAAAGGCAATTATACTACACCCTAGTTCAGTGTTATTTAGGCTGACGATCTGTGCCAACCGAAGATGGATTATTCTCATTCTTTAATAAGGTATTTTCTTGCTTATTTATAACATGCATATAATGAATTTCTTGAATTATATATGGCCAACCATTGATGTGCGGATAGCAATAAAGTTAATATACCCTACACTCTCTCTCTCATATTTTACACTCTCTTTTGCATTTATTTTATGCACTTTGAATTTACACAAAACAAATCAATCTCTTTTACATTAAGTTAAATTTAATTATCATAAATTTGATAACCAAACTCTTGTAGTCCTTGAGGTTCGACACCCTCAATATAGCCCTATCCTATGAGATTTGTACTATTGCGAGCGGTTAATTATTGTTGATACTATTTTGCTTTAAAATCACCACATCAATTTTTGGCGCAATTGGTGAGCCTGCCTAATAGTTTTGTTATTAAGTTTTAAGGATTAATTTTAGCTTAATTACTTTATGCTTTTCTTTAGTTTGGTTTCTAATCTTAGTTTTGTTTTGTGATTTTTATTTTATTTTATTTTCTTTTAGATTTCTCACTCAAGTCGGTGGTTATAGCTCAAAATTAGCCTTGGTTAACTTTGGCGGATTACCGCAATTACCTAGTTAAACCAACTTGTGGCTAAATGGGAAATCACCTATCTAAGCATCATCAAAGTTAATGTATAGGAATGTGAAATAAATCTGAGGAAACTTAAATCATTATGGGGACAAGTATATTCCTCAAAATAAAGACATGGAGCATCTATTTCATAATATAAGCAAATTTGATAACTGCAAGTAGACCTCTAAGCAAAGTTTGTAGTAGTGGCCATGCCACTTTTGGGTCTTAGGGACAGATTCCCTATAAAAATAATAACAGTGTAAATCTAAAGACTTAATAAGTAAATTTCACGATTTTAGGTATGACATGAGCCTAATTAAGCAAAAATAAACGTGCAGTTTTAGTAAGTATTCAAAAGGTGGTGTTGTCTTCGCTAATACACTATATAGTACGGTTTTGGTTTTCAAAGAGAGGTGTACTATTGGCGGCAATCACCTAGATATTTTAATGCATAAAATCTAATGTTTTGTAAGTCATAATTTTCATGTATGGTCTATCCGAAATATTACCTCTTCATAGCAGAGTTGGCGCTGTCTCAAGGGACCTGTAATACAACACCAGTGCCCCAGATATTGTACGCACCATACATAATACTAGCAGCACAACCGAGTCTGACCATGGGTGGGCCACATTGCTAATGATATCCATCCTGTAATGACCGCCTATTAAGGCTACGCTAGTCATGAAACAACCATTGGATCCAAGGCCTGTATAACACACACATTTGACCATGTCACTAAGTTTCTATAGTAAGCCCATGGTTGTTATACCACCTATATTGGTGTACTATGTCATACAATGCATCTTAACAATCAGTTTTAAGGTTCCTACATCATCTATAGGGTACTATATCTCTTCTAAGCTAGTAAATAAACACTTGCAATGTAGGAAAACTTAACATTATGCAAATCAAAGGAGCTTTTGAAACTATTTTGAAAACATTTATTGTTTTGTAAGGAAATGAGCAAAAAGCTTAACACCACATCTTTTGAAAACTCACAACATTAAGAAAGTAAAGAAACAATAGTGAAAGCTTAAAATGGGTAAGGGGTTACCTTGGAAATCGGCTAGAACACAAGCTTTCACAAAACTTTCTCTCAAACTCACAAGACACACATAGGGTGGTCACAGAGGGCCTGGGGACATAAATGGGTGAGTTTAAAGGGTGAAGGGGGTGGGTATTTATAGGGGAAGGAGGGTTGGGGCTACTACCAACTCCTCTGAAAAGCAACAGACGTTCGGTACTATTTGAATGTACATTCAGTACTATTTAGTCATTGGTCCAAAGGGTGTAGTGTACGTCCAGGTATTATCCAAGTGGTATTCCAAAAGTAGCGTACATCCGTGTGGTCCAGTAACATCGTCAGGTACTATTTGACGCATCGTGTAGTGACCTAAATTATTAATTAGGCGTAAGTAGCTTGGTTGGGGGAGTTAATTTGGGCTTTGGGTCACTAAAGACACTAAAAAGGCCAATTTGAACTTTTGACGGATGCGCTAGATCGATGTATAAGGGGACCATCGGACATGTGCTCTGCAAACCATACACAGTGACGTGACGTGGAACCACCAGACGTATGCTACTTTTTTGGAATACCCTTTGGTTAATACATGGGACGTACTAGGCAGCCTTTGAACGCAGCAAGAACCATGGATGTATGCCCTTGACCGGACGTCCATTGCTTTTTGGGCCTATAAATATCCCTTACCCGCTTTGTGTTTTGCACAAGTTTTAGATGCCCCTAGGCTACCATAGTGTTCTAGAGTGTTTCCAAAGTGTTTTGAGTGTGTTTGTGAGCAAGTGTGAGGTGTTTACGTGTTTGAAACGTTCATGAGGTGGAATTCGTGGTTTTGTTTCAAGGAGGTAACGTAAGATCCTTAGCTTTTTAAATATATCATTATGCTGCTTTCGTTTTATGTTAGTGGTAGTTGCTAACTTAGTTACGCTTTGAATCTTGTTTGGGGTAGCATTTTTGATAGCTTAGCATTGTTACGTTGCATGGAGGTTATAATCTAGACTAGGAGGATTTAGGGTGTTTCTAATAGCCCTAGGAGTCGAGAGAATAGGGACAAGGAGAGAAAATGAGGTTCTCGAGGACCTACATAAGCGGATGTATGGTATCGTGATTTGGACATAGGCCGTCATGACACGATGGACGTACAACCTTGAGCCCGGACATACGGTCATAGTGTGACACAGAAAAACTCTATTTTCACCAACCGTCCCGTAGTTCCCGTTTCCATTACTTTAGTTTATTTTAGTGGAATTAGAACTAATAGAAGGTTTTTCACAGATTTGGAGAACCCAGATCTAATGGAGTATTCGAAGCTTTTGATCCGGTGAGTTTAACTCAAATAAAGTTCATTGTTATTTTCCATACATTGTATGTCTATTTTGTTTATCAAGAAAACATGCATATTTTACAACTCTCATAGTTTATACTTATTGCACATGAACTCTGACATTTTGAGAAAAATGTTGTGTTGAACATGTTAACCAAGTGAGACTTGTAAAATGACATGCATGTAAAATACAGACAATATAATTTGCATCGTATGACATGGTACACTGGTACGTGCGGTAGTATTGGCCATGGGCTTACTATGCATGTTAGCTTTATGGTCAAATGTGTGTGTTATACGAGGCTTTGGATCCATTGGTTTCGTGACCCTGGTGCACCCATTCCCAATGGTTCAGTCACTATAGGATGGACGTCATTAGTTGGTATGAGCCACTCGAGGTTAGACTCGATCGTGCCATATTACGTACGGTATGTTGTGCAATGGCTGAGGCACTGGCATTGTACTATAGGTCTCTCAGGACAGCATCAACCATGCTGAGAAGGGGTAATAACTCAGGTAGACCATACTATTGAGGTATGACTATTGTTTACAACATATGCATATACAATTTATTATATATATATCATGTATAAAATAAGCTATCATGATGGAACTGCTTTTGCTTATTAAACATCTAAGTTCTTTATTAACTGGATGAGTATTATCTGTGTTAAATATCACTAAGTCTTAGACTTACTCTTTTCTTTATGTTTTATTTCCCTATTACGATTGTTATGGTTTAGACGCTTTAGAAGAGGATGCCGTCGAGCAAACTTGGGTGCTAGCTCAAGGACTTGATCATGTGATCTTTGAAGAAATGGACCCTATTTGGTTGCATTTATGTGGGAGATTGGAAGATCTACAATTTTAATTTCATTAGCCCCGCTTAAGCTTAAGTCTAGGCTTTGTTCTGTTAATCTTTTGTGAACTATGTTGACATTTGTTATTTTGGGTTGTATCTATTTTCTGTTGATGGTTTGATGACTAGTACATTTGGTGACTATTTATGATATTATGATGACTTAGTACTTTATCTCTGGTATTGCTATGTGATGTTTCATTTATTGTCTCTTCATCCCATTATCTTAGTAAAGTCTTTCAGTAGATTTCTTCATTACGAGGAAATTAAATTCTCGAGGTCTTGTTCTGAGGGGCAAGGCTGGTTGGCGTACGTGGGATCAATTAGTAGTTAATTGATTTGCCCATTCGGGGCGGCGTCCTCAATGTTATTTCTTGGTGTCCTCACGTAGATTATGGTACAAGAAATAGGAGCATATGTCGCTAACCCTATCATATGTCAACTCAATAGATTAGGTTTAGGCTTTTGCTTCTAGGAATAACTTTGGGGGGTGGGGGGGGGGTTGAGTTGTTGCCATCAGTTGAAAACTATAGGCCTATCTTTGTTAAAACCTTCTTAACCTTGGGTATAAAATCTTTTTGTAATAAAAAGATTGTTTTTTGGGATATTATAGTAGCAATGAAATTGTGTATCTTCAAGTATAAACACAACCCATGACCCTTGTGCTCGAGCCATCCATCATTTGGCACAATGCGATTGACACACACTCATTAAGTGCAATACACACACTCCACCAGGAATCTAACAAGTTACACTCCTTTGTAAGACCGAAAATAATTATGTTTATTAATAAGCTTATGTAATTAATTAATGAGAATGATTTAGAATAATAGATATAATAATAATACTAAAAATAAGTTTGTGATAATATAATAACAATATCATTTAATGATGAAATATATAAGTTCTAAGTGATAAAAGATTAACTAATAATAATGTTAGTATGGCAATTGGTTAATAAAGAAAACAAAGGAAGAATCCTTGATAAGTTCCTATTCTTCAAAGAACCAATAGAAGGAGCAAATTACATTTAATCAGTTCATGTCCTCTATAAATGAGTATGCATTTATAAAGCATGGTTGAAATAGAATACAAATTACAAAGGAAAGTAGATAAAATAATAAAAATTATAAATAATAGCCTAAAATTAAGGTAGATTTTGTCTAAAATTGCTCCTCCAAGAAAAGAAATCATTGGGATATGTCTTGAATAGGTAAATTATAATAAGCCAAATTGGTATGGAATTGGAAAGGTTTGAAATAGGGATACCAATCATCCTTAATTCTTCTAATCAATCATCAATCAGCAATGGATTCACATTAATGATGCTTGTTGATTCTCATCAAAAAGGATTGAGGTCCCACATCACCTACATCAAAAAGAAAAGACACTAGAAAAATACCTTCTTTTTTTTTCAACTTCATATTCCCAAAACAAAGGCTAGGAATAAAGAATACAAAAGAAACAAGATAATGATGACAACAAGAAACAAAAGGTAGATAAACTCTTAGAGCCTACTCAAATCAAATGATGCAAACCTCAATAGATTGAGACCCAACTGATGATGAAACGCCAAGAATAACGAAGACTACAAGGAAAGGGAACCCATCGATCTATGGACAATTGGAAGATACCATTGTTTATGTAAACAAGAACCTCTTTGGTCCAAGAAGGAAAATTGTTGCTTCAAATTTCCGTTGATAAGGCTCGAGCATTGAGTGCATCAAGGAAAAATCCTGATAAGTTTGAGTAGTTCTATATATTTTGACTAAAGAGAAGAATCCTCATAGGTTTTATCAATCATAAAAATCTATTCTCCGAGTACAAAAGTATTTAAATGATCTTCATCAAGGATTCTTCCTCATGTTGTTCAAATATTATACATTCTTTCATGATACAATTATAATCATTGGGTGTTGTTTTGATATTTGGTTATACTTTGGTTTGCTTTAATTTATAAGCGTTGTTAATTTGTAATTTATACCTTTGGTTTTTTATTTATAAACGTTTTAATTTTTACACATTATGTTCACGCTTTTTAATTATAAATGTTGGGTCAGTTCGCCATCAAATCTAAATTTTAGCTTTCTTGTCTATATTCCAATATGTTGTAGGGTCTCAACAGCATATCACTTGATTGAGGTTCGCATCTACTTTGCACTCAAAGCCTAGGCTCTAAATGCATCCTTACACATCCTTTGCATGACTTTTGTTTCTTGTCGTCATCCTATCTTGTTTCTTTTGTGGTCTTCATTCCTTGTCTTTATTTTTTGTATTGTGCACCAAGTTCAAAAAAAAAAAGGAGCGCTCATAAAAAAAAAGAAAGAAAAAAGAAGAAAGGAACCTAGACCTCCATAAGCATCATTACCATTGCAACGCTGGTTGATTAGAAGGATTAAATGACCATTGACATCCATATTTCCCCAATTGTTTTCAATTCAATACCAATTGATTCTTTGATATATTTATTCAAGACATTTCATAGGTGATTTCTTTTTCTTGAAAGGCACTCTAATTCAAGACATATCAGCCTTAATTTTAGGAATTCTTGTATTTAGTCTTTTATTATTTTCCTTTAGTAATTTGTATTCGATTTCAACCATGCATTATAAATAGCATGAACTCATTGTAATGAAGTTCATGAAATGAAATAATTAAAAATGTGAGTTTGCTCCATCTATTGGTTCTTCAAAGAACCTATGAACTTATCAAGATACTTCCTTGTAGTTTAAATTTTATACCTTTGGTCATGATTCAATTATAATCATTGGGTTATTAGGTTTTGTTAATTTATACTTTTGGTTATATTATTTATAAACATTGGGTCGAGGTTTGTAACTTTATCTTAGTGGTTCGCGTTTATTTATAAACAGATGAAATATTCTCATTCAACTTTGGTTTTCTTGTTTATTTATAACATCGTAGAATGAATTTCGCCATCAAATCAATTTTATAGTCTATATTCCAATATTGATGTTGGGTCTCAGTGGCATATCATTGATTCTATCACTTGTATGGCATATTCTCCTTTTACATTTATTTTATGCACTCTTGCTTTCCCATCAATCTCATTTTAAGTCTTTAACTTTCTTTTGCCATATAAATTAATGTGCTTCAAAGGTGAGATAAATCAATATAGCCCTGATACATTGCAAATCAAAAGTTGCAATGTATCCAATAGACAAAACACAATGAATATTCAACTATGGACAATCAATCACAATTTTGTCATTCAATTGTGATGTGAACCCTCAAGAATAACGAGACCCAACAACGAAGAGAACCCAAGATCGCTTCTATGAGCACTTGGATTTGAAGATGACCTCACTTGTTTATGAGAAACAAGAACCTCGGTATAAGGAGACCTACCATTGATAGCATTGACATTGAAGTCGAGATGAACGCTCGGAAAATCTCGATAAGTTCAAGTAGTTCTTCAAAGAAAAGAGAATAAACCTCACAAGTTTTTATCAATCATCAATGTGCCTCATTACAATGAGTCCATGCTATTTATAATGCATGGTTGAAATAGATACAACTCTATTGTGGATTCTAAAAGGTCAAATGAATCCTAAAATTAAGGTAGATCTCTGAAATTAGCTTCTCCTCCAAGAAAAGAAATCACCTATGGAATTATTGGTTTCCTCCAAGAAAAAAATCATCTATGGATTTGCTTCTCCTCCAAGAAAAGAAATCACCTATGGAATTTGCTTCTCCTCCAAGAAAGAAATTCATGGGGATTAGTCCTTCTAGAATAATATTATATTATCCTTCAAAAAGAATAAATCCTAAAATATTTCTACGAATTAGCCTTGACGATCCTTCTAGAACTTGAATCAAGGTGATGATTCTTTGTTCCATGGATCCATGCTCAATGGGCGGGAAGGAAGGAGACCATCACTCTTGAATGAGTCCATTGATACATCCTTGAACTTCTTTTGCTCGTGTATAATGATGTTCAATTGGTACTTGAACGAGATCCTTCAAAGTGGTGCCTTGATCTCCATCATTCTCCTCTTGAAAAGGATTTGCCCTTAAATCATCACCTACATCAAAAGGACTCAAATCGAATACTAAAAGTGGAACTCATTGTACTCACGGGTAAGTCTAGCTTGTAAGCATCTGTCATTGATACGGGGACTTGGAAAGGACCATCTCCTCTTGAGCAATTTGGCAACATATCCTTTTTTGTTTTCATTTTTCTCATGTGTTTATTTTATTATTATTATTATTTTTTTGTTCCCATTTTCCATTTTAATTTTAGTGTTTTGTTTTTTGGAAAAGTGTTCTTGCTAATGTTTGAGTCTTGCTTTCTCATGAAGCCATACCAATCCATTTCTTTTTTCCATCTCCCTAAATCTTTCCATGCTATATATAATTGGAGATAAATAATGAGTTAAGTTAAACCCATACAATTTCAAATGGCGAAAATTTGATTAGCCTGATGTTCCTTGGTAGATGCATATGCAAACTCAATGTTTATAAACATTCCTCCCATATTTTGATGTTCTTTCTAATGATTGCCTCAAGAGGTAGACAAAAAGTCCTATTTACTACTTAAGGTTTGACCATCGTTTGTGGATGACAAGTAGTGGAAAACAATAGTTTAGTATCTAGGTCCTTACACCTCAAAGTCTTCCAAAAATGCTCAAGAACTTAGCATCTCTATCCAAAACAATTGTCCTAGGCATGGCATGTAATCTCACAATCTCTAAAGAACAAATCAATAAACATGTGAAGTGTCAGTTTTGTGACATGGAATAAATGTGCAATCTATCCACAACAAGTAGTTCTTCAAAGAACCAAAGAGAATAAACCTCACAAGTTTTATCAATCATCAATGTGTCTCATTACAATGAGTCCATACTATTTATAATGCATGGTTGAAATAGGAATACAATTTATTAAAGGAAAATACTAAAAGGTCAAATAAAAGAATCCTAAAATTAAAGGTAGATTTCATGAAATTTGCTTCTCCTCCAAGAAAAGAAATCATCTATGGAATTTGCTTCTCCTCCAAGAAAAGAAATCACCTATGGAATTTACCTAGAATAATATTATATTATCCTTCTAGAATAATCCTAAAATATTTCTCGCCAATTCTTAGCCTTGACGGATCCTTCTAGAACTTGAATCAAGGTGATGATTCTTTTGTTGCCCACGGATCATGCTCAATGGGCCTCAATGAATTTGCTTGAGCCATAACTCTTGAATGAGTCCATTGAGTACATCCTTGAACTTCTTTCTCGTGCTCTCATAACGCCCAATTGGTACTTGAATGAGATCCTTGAGTGGTGCCTTGATCTCCATCATTCCCTCCTCTTGAAAGGATTTGCCCTCAAATCACCACCTACATCAAAAGGACTCAAATCAGAACATTAAAAGTGGCACTTACATTGTACTCACCGGTAAATCTAGCTTGTAAGCGTTGTCATTGATCGCTCGAGGACTTGGAAAGGACCATCTCCTCTTGGGAGCAATTTGGAACATCTTTTCGCCGAATCTTTCTTTTCTCATATGCAGCCAAACCCAATCTCGGGTTCAAAACCATGAGACGTCCCTTGTTGGCTTGTGTGGCATATTGTTCGTTCTTCGCTCAATGTTGAGTTGTGCTTTCATGAATCTGCTTCACGAAGTCAGCTTTCTTTTTGATTAATTGAAATGCCTTCTCTTGTTCTTCTCCCCACCGAAATCCAACGTTCTTCTTGATAACTTGAAGAGGTGCAGCTAAGCTACTGAAGTCCTTCATGAACCACCGGTAGAAACTAGCAAGTCCATGAAAACTACGAACATTACCTACACTTGTGGGGCTCGGCCAATCTTGGATTGCACGTATCTTCTCTTTGATCAACTGTATACCTTGTGCACTAACAACAAATCCAAAATACAAGCTTATCGATGTAAAAAGTGCACTTCTTTAAATTAGCAAACAACCTTTCTTTCCTTAGCACATCTAAAACGGATTTCACATGTTCATGATCGCCAGGTTTTGCTATAAATGAGTATATCATCAAAATAGACAACAACAAATTTGCCTATAAATGCACACAAAACATGGTTCATAAGTCTCATAAAGGTGCTCGGAGCATTAGTCAAACCAAAAGGCATAACTAACCATTCATACAAACCATATTTTGTTTTAAAGGCGGTTTTCCATTCATCTCCTTCTTTTATCCTAATTTGATGATAACCACTTTTTAAATCAATCTTAGAAAATATGCAAGAACCATGCAGCTCATCTAACATGTCATCTAAGCGTGGGATAGGATGACGATACTTTTACGTTATGTTGTTGATGGCTCAACAATCAACGCACATTCTCCACGTCCCATCCTTCTTAGGTACAAGTAAGACCGAACCGCACATGGGCTCATGCTCTCCCTCACGTGCCCTTTTCCAATAATTCACTTACCGCCGTTGAAGCTCCTTTGTCTCCTCGGGATTGCTCCTATAAGCTGGTTGGTTTGGAATGGTTGCACCGGCACAAAATCAATTTGATGTTCAATCCTCGGATTGGAGGTAACCCATGTGGTGTTTTCGGAAGACATCCTCGTACTCTTGCAAAGAGAAGCAATAGAACTAGGCAAAAGCAAGGTCAAGTTCGTTAGTGTTTAAAAGTGCCTCTTTGTACAAAAGTACAATCATCGGCTGATTTGAAAACATTGCTCGCTTGATCTCACTCACTTTTGCATAGAAATTCTTTTGTTTTCTCTCTGATTTTCTCTCAAGGGCCGAACTTTGATTTTCTTTTCTCTCTCATTTTCTCGGCCTCTCTGATTTTCACTCTTTTTCTTTTGTTCACTCTCTTTCTTTTGATCACTCTCCTTTTGTAATCTCACTTGATCCTCGTATACTTGCTGCGGTGTCAATGGTACAAGAGTGATTGATCTTTGATTAAGTACAAAGAGTACTTGTTCGTAAAGCCATCATACTTCACATGCCTATCAAACTGCCATGGGCGCCCTAGCAATAAGTGTCCCACTTGCATCGGTACTATCACACAACACTTCATCTTCAGTATTTACCGATTAAATGCAACTAACACTTGCTTGTTCACCCTTATCTCACCACTATCATTTAACCATTGCAACTTGTACGGTCTAGGATGCTTTAACATGGGCAATCCCAATTTCTCAACCATAATTGTGCTTGCAACATTAGCACAACTACCACCATCAATAATCATACTACATACCTTGTCTTTAAGCACCTAGTGTGAAAGATGTTCTCCTGTACTTCATCAACTCCTTTTGCTTGCAAGCTCAATGCTCTCCTTGCCACCAATGTCAATGCATCAGGGGCAAAATACTCCTCCTCAAAAACATCCTCCAATGGCGGCATGTCGTCGATGTCCGAATCTTCAGAATCGGTCACAATTTCACCATTGGCTTGCAACACCATGACTTGCTTGTTTGGACATTGACTTGCTATGGCCCTGCCTTGACATCTAAAACATTTAATGTCACGATTCCTAGAGGTAGAGGCTTGGTTTACCTTGAGGAATGTGGCTGGTGGTCGCGGACTTGGGTTCGGGTTTGGCATTTGTGACTTGTCTAGTGGCTTGGCATGACTCGATTTCCAAGAGGTAGAACTAGAGTTATGGCCTGCCGTGTCCCTCCCTCTCTTGAGTTGTTGTTCCACTTTGATAGCCATATGCACCATATCTTCCAATTCCACATAATGCTGCATCTCTACCTTATCATGGATCTCCGGTTTAAGCCAAGTAAAAATCTAGCCATTGTGGCCTCCCGATCCTCCTCTACATTAGCGCGGATCATAGCAATCTCCATCTCCTTGTAGTAATCCTCTCGCTTGACTCCCTTGTCTAAGACCTTGTAGCTTTTGTACAACTCTCGGTAGTAGTAACTTGGAACAAACCGCTTTCTCATCACTACTTTCATCTCCTCCCATGTGTCTATTGGTCATTCTCTATTCCGCCTCTGTTTATCTTGATCCCACCAAGTAATAGCATATTCAGAAAATTCAATCACGGCTAATTTTACCTTCTTTGTCTCCGAGTAGTTGTGGCAATCAAACACGAACTCCATCTTCTTCTCCCACTCAAGATATGCCTCAGGATCAGATCTACCTTGAAAGGACGAATCTTCATCTTAATATCACCCAAGTTGTTATCTTGCGATTCCTAGCTTCTCCAAATCTCCCTCTGGTCTCCTATTGTTAACAATGGACTCGATCTTCTTCTTCATCAAAACCAGACCCATAACGCTCTTCATCCTCCTCCCTCGGTGGAACTCTTCCTTCTCACGCAAATTACTGACCGTTTGTGGTTGCTCCTCACGTCTATTCTCCATCTGATCTATCCGTTCGTGAACTATCTTCATCACGCCTCATCTCACTCATCATGGCCTCCATAAACACTTTCGGATCAGCCAATTTTGTATCATCTTTCGGCAATGCTTACCACTATCTTGAGTCATGATTGCTGCAAAACAAAGGTTAGAAAAAAAAAAAAAAAAAAAAAGGACCTCACGAATCACTCCCTTACGTGTTTACACTCAAGAATTTGGATCACTCTCCACTCGTGTTTCACTCAAAATAATATGGCTCTTACCTCCAATGTTCTCACCACTCTTGCCTCTTTTCACTCGATAATTCTCTTTTAGTTCTTTTGAAACTACACAAACAACTCAAAATTTCCAGCAACAATTCACCAAGAACTAATCAAGGAATTTCATATTAGAATTAGAAGGAATATGGTAGTTTTAAATTTTGGAAGCAGAATAGTTTCAAGCAACAATTCACCAAGCACTAATGAAGGAATTTCATATTTGAACACAAAGAATATGGAATTTTTCAGATTAAATTAGAAGGAATATGGTAGTTTAAATTTGGAAGAACGAATAGTTTTTTTTTTTTTTTTTTTGGATCAGCGACTAGCTTTTTGAGAATAATGAAATAAGATTTCGAAATAACTAGAGATGTGAGACCCAGACCAATAGTTTAGACATCAAAAAGAACAAACAAAGATTAAGCAGATAGGGTAAAGGAAATTTGGCTAAGAAGAGATAAATGAAAGATGTTAAAGGATAGGCACAAACTGAACTAGAAACCGTGCTTTGATACCAAATGATGTGAACCCGTCAAGAATAACGAGACCCAACAACGAAAGGGAACCCAAGATCGTTCTATGGACAGATTCGAAGGGATGACCTCGACCCGTTGTTTATGACAAACAAGAACCTCGGTATAAGGAAGACGCCACAAACGGTGATGGAGTTTCCGTTTGATAAGTCGAGATGAACGCCACGGGAAATCCCGATAAGTTCAAGTAGTTCTTCAAAGAACCAAAGAGAATAAACCTCACAAGTTTTTATCAATCATCAATGTGCCTCATTACAATGAGTCCATGCTATTTATAATGCATGGTTGAAATAGGAATACAATTTATTAAAGGAAAATACTAAAAGGTCAAATAAAAGAATCCTAAAATTAAGGTAGATTTCCTCTGAAATTAGCTTCTCCTCCAAGAAAAGAAATCACCTATGGAATTTGCTTCTCCTCCAAGAAAAGAAATCACCTATGGAATTTGCTTCTCCTCCAAGAAAGAAATCACCTATGGAATTAGTCCTTCTAGAATAATATTATATTATCCTTCTAGAATAATCCTAAAATATTTCTCGCCAATTCTTAGCCTTGACCGGATCCTTCTAGAACTTGAATCAAGGTGATGATTCTTTGTTGCCCCTGTGGATCATGCTCAATGGGCCTCAATGAATTTGCTTGAGCCCATAACTCTTGAATGAGTCCATTGAGTACATCGTTGAACTTCTTTGCTCGTGCTCTCTTAACCGGCCCAATTGGTACTTGAATGAGATCCTTCGAAGTGGTGCCTTGATCTCCATCACCCGAGAATACCACATGCATTAAGCCCACAACATCTATTGACCTAGTGGGGTCGGGATCTACTCTACATATCATTTAGTACAATAATTATAGGAACAATACATATTGATTGCAATTGCATCCTTAGATACTCATTGAGTATGGGAAAGGTTGCGAATCATCTTCGGATTCGTACTGATTGCAGTGGCAATTACTCACCACTCTCGGGGTTATATTGATTGCAGGAACGGTTTTGCATTGACCATAATGACTAGGGAATAGAAATATTAATTCTTCCATTCGTTATGCTCATATTCAGGATTCTCCGCCCGGTCGTCATCACTACATTTGCAAATCCTACATATATAAGGACACGGATGTCAAGAAGACAAGTACATGATCCATCTATACTAGATAATATACAAAACTCATAAAAGAGCTAAATTTACTGTCGGAGGAAGATCCACTGGAAACAACCTGGTGCATTCTCTTAACCTTTGTTCTTGTCTCACATGTTAAAGGAGAAGTAGCATGCAAGATTACCATACCACCCTTTGGGCTCACCAAATTAGAAACTGCATCAATAGTTTGGGGCGTCTATGTGAACAACTTTTCGTTCTTACAAAATTAAAATCCAAAATGGTGAACACAAGGTCCGAAGTCAAGCTTGTCATGAAGAATCTACAATTAAGGCCAATTAGCAATCGCCACCAGCTCCCCAGATTGGAGGGGATAGGGACCACATCCGACTTTGGAAGCTCAAATGGCACTTTTGGTCCAATAGAATGAGGAGTTACACCGCTGTTTCCCAACTCAATCCCAATCTGAGGTCAGTCAGAATGGGCACTCAAAGGAGCAAGAAAATCATAGCCATCATTCTGGTGGTCACAACCATCAAGGTGAAAGCCGCCATCACCAATGGGGGGACAATCATTGAGAAGATGATCGCAGGGAAGATAACTGGAGAGAGTGAAGTAACCTAGCGTAGCATTCGAGAGAATGCTCACAGAGGAGAAAATTCCTGGAAAACGGATGAGCATAAAAAAGACCAACCATTGGGCGGTCAACAGAATCAACTGGTGACTACCCCATAGAACGAGGTCAACATAGCCCTGGTAGACTTGGCAATGTGATGCGTAGCAATAGAGCGGAAGGAAAAGCATAAAGCTGCCATGGTCAAAAAGCTTTTTTGTGGGAACGAAAATGCCATTCACCAAGCAGGTGACCGACCATCAACTCCCCAACAAATTTAAAGTTACTCAGATTCTGAGCTACAGTGGATTCGGATATCTGACCGAACAATTGGAGAATTACCAGATGTACTTGGCAACGCCCAATGAAATAGCATGTAGAGCTTTTCCCATGACATTCTTGTGGAACACTAGAGAATGGTTATGGGGCTTAATGCCCAACTCCATAAGCACCTTCAAAGACCTCGCGCAATTATTTCTAACCCAATTCCTGGGGTCTCATGAGAGAAAGAAACCTTCCAGATATCTTTTAACACTCCATCAACGTGAAGGGGAAAATATGAAAGAATGCATGATCTGATTCAATCTAAAAATTGAAGGTGGAAGACCCCATCGATGGCGTGGTATTTTCGTCATCTACCATGGCATCTCTCCCGATGAGCCGATGAGAAAGCTCACATGAAGACAACCCGACAATCTCCAAAACTTGCCTAACAAGGTGGAGGAAGTCATAAATGAGGAAGAAACTTTGAAGGAAATGAGATCAGCAGTTTCCTAAGAAGTTTGAAGACAAGAAAAGGAAGGAAAGATAGAAGATGGATGAACCAAAACCTTTCAAGAAAATGTTTAATGATTATGACTTCTCCAATGCCAACATTTTTAAAGTCTTAATGGAAGTCAAAAAGGACTCGGAATACCAAAACCCTTGAGAATAACGATGGCCCCACCACCTGAAAATCAGCACAAATACTACAAGTTCCATGAGGCAAATGGTCACTATATGGAGGGCTGCATATCATTGAGACTTCTTATCGAAGTTTGTCAAAAATAGTAAGTTAGTTCATTTTTGGGAGATCGAGGGGAGCGATGTCAATAGGGAAAACTATGTTCGTGTGGTAAATTATCGAAACCTCAAGACCACCGACAATGGCAATGGCATGTATATAAATCTAGCAAAGAATCGCAGAGGTCCGGATAGAAATCCTTAGGAAGGTCGAGGAAGGCGGAGAGAACCTAGACGCGAACATGCACATCAAGCCCGAGAACCTTAGAATCGGGCAACAACCCCCGAAATTCATACCATCATAGGTGGGTTCGCAGTGAAGGTGAATCGTAAAGGAAAGGATGGCATATGCCAAATAAATTTTCATGAATTACATGCCATAGAGAGGCCCATGTAGCAGTCAAGGAGGGACTCAATGGTGATCAGATTCTCCAATGATGACTATTCAAGCATGTCATTTCCGCACACAGATGCCTCAGTAGTTACACTAATTGTGGCTAATCACAACATCCATCGTATTTTGGTGGATAATGGGAATTCAGTAGACATTTTCTATTGGTTGTCATTCAAAAAGCTAAACCTCAGGCAAGAGAGAGTGGTTTCAACTAGCTGCCCTCTGATGGGATTCATAGGAGAATAAGTACAACTAGTTTGATCAATTGAATTGCCAGTCACAACCGAATCATACTCGAGACAAGCCACAGTAATGGTGTGTTTCTTGCTAGTCAATCGGCCATCAGCATACAACGCCATCATTGGGAGAACAACACTTAATAAGCTTAAAGCCAAAAACTCAACTACACTGCTCAAGATAAAGTTTCCAACAGACATCAAAGTTGGAGAAGTAAAAGGAGAACAATAGGTTGCTTGACAATGCAACAACGTCATGAAGGAGGAAGATAGCAATTACAGGGCAACAAGGCAGTTGAGGATTTAGAAGAATTCTTGATTAGTGAGTTGAATAGAAATATCAAGGTTGGATCTTAACTAGACGCAATGATGAAAAAAGAACTAGTACCTTTCCTTCGAGAGAACAACGATGTGTTTGCTAGAAGCCATGACGACATGCTGAGAATATCGTCCTCGGTGATGTACACAAATTAAATGCCAACCTAAGGCAACAACCAAAGAAGTAAAGAAGTTATAGGACGCTGGGTTTATCAAAGAAGTTCAATATACCATTTGACTAGCCAATGTGATGCATGTGAAGAAATTGAATGGGAAATGGAGATGTGTCAACTTCACCGACTTGAACAAGTAAATGGAAAAGAAATGTGGCATTCTTTTATATATGGAAGAGTAATACTAATTGCAATGAAAAGCGAGTATTCACACCATGCTCTATTTTAACTAGTCTTTTTTTTTTTTTTTTTGTAAGAGCACTTTCATTAAAAACAGACACAAATAGGACAAGAGAAAATAAAGACTAAAGGGAAGGTGGATCATGTCCACTACAAATGGGAGGAGAAAAAAGGGAACTAAAGTAAGTGGGAATGCAATCAGAATGAGATTTGGCCGCGGCCTAGTAAGCTACATGGTGAGCATAGAAGTTTGCACTTCGGTGAATTTTTTGAGCCATCCAAGTGGAGGATGCTGGAATGAGGAAGATGGAGTTTAAAATGAGGCCCACTATTTTCCAGTCTTGAACAATTGAGGGGTGTTGATGGGCTGCTGAGCCTCACCATAATTTGGATCATGTGAGGGTTGATTTGTGAGATAGCCTTGATTCTAATACCTTTTGAATCTTGGCATACAAGAGAGATGGTCTTTGATTGCAGTGTCAACTTATTTTGAAGGAACCAGCAACTAGAGGAGACCATTTTTCTTTGACTGGATGGGAAGTTGCAAGCCAAGCATTAGGATGTTCCAGGGCTGTTTTTTTTTTTTTTAATTTTATTTTATGGGGCTAGCCAGAACCAAAACATTTGGAATCAAACCATCATGAAAAAAAATTTGTTTTTGTTAAACCACATAAGATTACAAAGAACACTTGCAAAAATCTAAAATAAGTGAGACTTAGCCAGGGGAATACCAAAAGAATAGTGGGGGGAAAGGATGCCTTCAATCCACTCAGAAGGGGAGAGATTGTCCCGGACAAGAGAGTCTAGAGGCCAAAAAGATGTTCTCCAAGCTACTCTAGAGAAAACACACCTAAAAAAAAGATGGGATATGCAGTCTGCCTCAGATTTACAAAAAGGGCAGAGGAGGTCTAAGGGGAATGGTTAAGAAAATGAGTTAGTAGATTTGGTTGGGATGATATCCCAAGCTATTTTTCCAAAGAAAGAGCTTCAGCCTATCATTGAGTTGAAGCTTCCATAATTTTTTCCAAGCAAGAGGGTTAAAAGGGGAGAAGGCTGAATTTACTCTAGGAAAAGTAATTTGATTGAAAGCAGACCGGGAAGAGAAGAGGCCATTTGCAGAAAAAGGCCAAATAAAATTTGGTATAGAAGAAGGGCCAACCTTCAATTTCAAGATTTCTCTAATGGAAGAGGAGTAAAAAATGGAGAGCATGAAGGGGATGTTCCAAGTGTTATATGGGTGTTCCAAGTGTTATCTGGGGAGAGAAGGTCATGGATGGAGTGTAAAGAGTGAGAAATATGGCTAAGGTTGATAGGGGAAGGAGTAAAAGTAGGTAAAGAAGGAATCCAGGAAGCTTTCCAAATAGAAAAGGAAGAAGAGGAACTGATTCTATGACAAGCTCCTTGAGCAATAAGGCGTTGAGATTTCAAAATGCCTTTCCAAAGCCAAGAGGCTGAAGAATGGGAGGGGGGAGAAAAGAACCAATTTGGAGATAGTTACCTCACAATTGGGACACTCAAAGATAGTCCAAAGAAGAGTGGAGCTTCCATCCGAGTTTAGCAATTAGAGCTAGGTTGACCTCTTTCATTCTCCTCCAATAGCTTTAGGCAAATAGATAGAATCCTAGGATTTTAGAGATAAAATTCTGGCTTTGCTAGGAGGAAAACCGCACTAAAAAATTCTTGAAGGTCCTGTCTAAGTTGCTACAAACACTAGCAGGGAGCATTAAAGAGCTCATGGCATAAGATGGGATGGCCGTAGCAACAGATTTAGTAAGAACCAATATGCTTGCTTGGGAAAGGGTTTTGCTCTCTACCCTTCAATTCTACTTTGAACCTTGTCCAAATTCCTTGAAAGCTTCTTTCTTGGAGCTGCCCATTAAAATGGGAAGACCAAGATAGATAGAGTTCAAATGGTTTGTAGCATATGGCAAATGTTGCAAATAGAAGAAACAAAGCTAGGAATGGCATTCCTAATAAATCAGATGGACGATTTGCTACATTTATGGATTGTCCAGACCACTTGCAATACTTGTCCAAGCAGGATTTAATACTGCTAGCCTCCTTCAAAGAAGCTTTCCCAAATATCAAAAGATCGTCAGCAAATAGAAGATGACGAATGGCAAGGCAATGTCTTGCAATTTGTAAATCTTTCAAATTCCCAACAGATTCTTCACTGAACAACAACCTTGATAGAACTTCTGAGCCAAGAATGAAAAGGAAAGGAGAAAGAGAATCCCTTAATCTTAAGCCTCTCTTAGGGTAGAACAAACCAAAGGGGCTGCCATTTAGTAAAATGGAAAAACAAGGAGAGGAGATGCATAGCTAGATCCAATTGACCCAAGTAGCATGGAACCCAAGTTTTCCATAATGTCTAGGAGGAAACTCCATTCCATCCTATCAAAACTTTCTCCATGTCCAATTTAAGAAACATAAAGCCCCTTGCCTTTTTTTGTTTTTTGAAAGAGTGCAAAAGCTCATGTGCAAGGATGGTATTGTCTTGGATGTTCCTACTAGGTACAAAGGCCAATTGGAATGGGGAGATAATTTTGGGAAGTTGAAGCTTCAACCTATTAGCCAAGATTTTGGAAATGAGTTGTAAGCAATGTTACAAAGACTAATGGGCCAAAATTGGTGCACTGTGTAGGAACCACTTTGTTTAGGGACAAGGGCAATGTGGGTGTGATTTTGTTCTACTAAAAGGTGAATGTTCTGGAAAAAATCCTAGACACAATCCAATGCATCCTTTTGACAACGGACCAGTTTTTCTTATAACAAAGGCCTATGAAGCCATTAAGCCTTGGTGCTTTTTGTAGAACCTATACTAGAGAGGGCTTTGAACCTCCAATTTAGAGGAATAAAGCATAGAGCAAGGTTGTCGCCACCAGAGATGGTGGGATGAAAAGACTAAGGAGATCCTCTTCTAATGAGGGAGAAGAGGAGGTGAACAGGGGGAAAAGTGAGACAAAAGCACCTCCAATGGCAGGCATATATGAAATCCATGCCCTAGAATCCAACTTCAGAAAATCCACAGCATTAGACCCTCTTCAAATGAGAGTAGGTATGAAAGTATTTTGTGTTGAAATCCTTACAGGTAAGCCAAGATTCTTTGGACTTGAAGTGCCAAAGAATCTTTCAAAAGAAGATCTTCCAAACCACCTTTCAAATTGATTTCTAGAGAAAAAGAGGAATGAGAAGGAGCGGAACATTGAACCTAGTTAATTCTTCTCATAGTGGATTTGATCTTATTTTGAATATTCCCAAAATGGAGATGGTTCCATCTTTTCAAAGCAACTGTAGCATTCTTGAGTTTGTTAATTAGGCAAAGAGTAGGACTGCCAAAGACAATGAGCTTCTAGGCTGTTGCAATAACATGTTCACAAGGTGGTCTTTAGTCCAAAACTCCTCAAACTTGAACCGTCTAGAAAGGAAAAGAGGAGCCTAAAGTATTGAGGAAGATGGGGCTATGATCCAAATAGAAAGCTGGAATGTGAAGAAGAGAATATTTTGGATGAATGTGAACCCAATAAGGTGAA
The DNA here is from genome assembly GCA_013348765.1 of Carpinus viminea. NCBI lineage: Eukaryota > Viridiplantae > Streptophyta > Magnoliopsida > Fagales > Betulaceae > Carpinus > Carpinus viminea. Next base: position 36,879,435 of record CP054668.1, on the reverse strand, counting down.
GCCAAGCCTCACAAATCTTTCTTTTATGGGAAACTACCTTTTGCCCCTATGAACTGCCAAATGTGCTACTTTGCCCCCATAAATTACCATTTTGTACTCAAAAGCCCCCTCTATTAGTCAAAGCCGTTAACTCAAACGGTCTCTCCGTTACTTTGCATCACTTTTGCCTCCATGAATTACAATGCATTGTCACTTTGCCCCTATGAACTACAACACATTGTCACTTTGCTCCCATGAACTACAACGCATTGTCACTTTGACTGTTTGAGTTAACGGCTTTGACTGACGGAATGGGTTTTTGGGCACAAAATGATAATTCATGGGGGCAAAGTAGCACAGTTAGCAGGTTATGGGAGGAAAGTGCCAACGCATTGTAGTTCATGGGGGCAAAAAGTAGTTTCCCCTTCTTTTATAGTAGCAAGGCCACTTTTGTTATTACACCAAGTATAAGGATTTCCAAAGAACCTCAGATCAACCATACCAAAACTATCAACGAAGTTTTTGAAAAGGTAGTTAGACGAACTAGCAACCGGTCTACCACCCAACTTCTTAGATATCACCAAAACATTATTCAAATCACCAATACAAAGCCAAGGGCCATCAAAAATTTCACCAACAAAGGCGAAAGACTCCCAAAAAATAGATTTATCTCTTCTATTTGAAGGACCATAGACACACAAGAGAAGCCAGGTGGAGTTAGAGGGGTCAGAAGTGCACCAAGCCGAATTGCTGTTTTTATTAGAGGCAAAGCAATCAGACACAACTCTAGGTCTCCGGACCAACAACAAACCTCCATTAGTACCAAAAGTAGCACATTGAAACAACAAGTAAAACCCAAGTCCATTGAGGATAGAGGAGACCTTAGGGGGAGGAGATTTAGTTTTTGATAGAAATATAACATCCGGACTAACATTCCGGATCAAAGCCAGTTAGCTGCGGATTGTAGAGGGATGGGACAGCCCCCTACAATTCCAAGACAGTAGTTTTCATGGACTTAGTGGGGGCATGACCAGTCAAAATGTTAAAATGGAAAGAAAAATGTTTTGTATTAGGCTCATTAAGGTGGTACATTTTTATTGAGCATTGTTCACCCATAAAATAGAGAGAAAAGAAAAAATCAAAATATATAAAAGAATGTATATGATTTTGGAGAAAAAATAAAGAATTTTTTTAAAAAAATATATTTCAACCAAATAGTAAAAGTGGATGTAGGATCACGTAATGATGTAAAGAAGGTGTTGTGCAAAAAAACACATGATCACAATTACAATTAAATAAGGCGAGAACAATCACACACGAATAACACAAAGATTTAAGTGGTTCCCTCAATGTAGGTACGTCCACTGGCAAAGGCGATCACAAAGAAATTCACTATGAAAGATGGAGTACAAAAATATAGTAGAGAGAAAATCACTCAAACCCAAAACCCCAATACACCCAAATCTCACTATCACACAATAGAGATTATTCTCTAAAGAGAATACAAAAAACAAGAATACAAACTCTTCTTCTTTTGCTGGGATACAATGGCAGTTGGTCTCTTATATACAAATTTAATTGTACTCACAAGCGCATGAGTCGTTTGCAATATAGTATGTGTGTAAGTGTGAGGTCAAATCTACAGGGAGTCGTGTTTGCAAAAATCAATTTTCTAATTTATACCAATTTTATCTTAACCTAGTTCGAAATTTCGAACTATGTCGTGCAAAAAGATAAATTAAATAAAACTAAAATTAAATCAAATGAGAAAAAAAGAACTAAGATTTTCAGAATCCACCTTTCCAAATTAAAGCATACATTCTCATGTTTTAATTCATATATCTAACAAACAATTAAACCATATGCAAGTTCTATTGTTCCTATTGAAAGATTCAATGAATCCATCCATATAACAAAAGACAATGCATATCCAATTTAGTTCAAAAGATTTAATGTATCCATGCTTTGCACAAAAGACAATGGATATCCAAAGTAAATCAAAGATGCAATTTATCCATCGGATGAAACACAATGAATATCCAACTTCGGCACAATCAAACACAATTTTGTTACATAATTGAATTGAAACAAACACACATTACATGAAGGTTGGAATTGTACGAGCAAAACATGAAACATAAAACCAATCAATGGCAAGGCTTCATCTTCAACCTTAGTTGAAGAATTAGCCTCTCATGACAAAAGGAATCATAAAAAAACTAATTAAATTCATTAAAATCAAAGTACTTACAAAAGAATTGAAGTTCAGGGCTCCAAAAACCCATAAAAACACGAATACAACCAAGAACGGCACCCATAGTGCATCTTCGGACATTTACAATAAAAAATATGATATTTATAAGCTAATTTTAGGGTTACAGTACTGCTAGGTTAGATGATGTGCTCAGTTGCACTCTCGATGTGCTCAGTTGCACTCTAGGTGTGCTCGATCGCACTCGAGCATGTACTTTCCACTTTCGATGGGCACAAGTGTGCTCGATTGAACTATATGTGCCCTCAAGCGCACTACCTTTAGAATTAGCCACCTCTTTTAAAATATTACTTTATAGATCTTTGAGTTAGCTTTCCAATGACGCTAAGATTGCTTCAATCCAAGCTTTACAACTCTAGATATGGCCTTTTTAGTGTGACTCGTCGGGTGCAAATCATCGCTCAATCCAAATTTGCTGCCAATACTGCCTAAAGTGTCATCAATCCCAGAATTAATGGAATGTGTTGGAATTTTCACTTTAAAGCCTCATTTTTCTCTTAACAACTTGCAAATCACTAAAACACCAAAACTAACCAAAACATTAGAAAATAATAAAGCTAAAGGCTTAGCAAATGCAAATTAAGAGGCTCAAATATGCAATATTTGACACTCAACAAATGCCCCCAAACTTATATTTTACTAGTCCCTTAGCAAAACAAAATGAAAAACAACATCAAAACATGAAACATAAATCCATTGTCATGGAGAGACAATTGCATTTAGCATATGCAACAAGTGTTTTAAAACCCTAGGTATTCCTAGTGGACGAGTGAAGTCTCATGAGGGTTTACCAATAATGGCACCACAAATAATTTTATAGCACTATGTTGTTGAAAAGAATGAAATTTCACACAAACCATAGTTCTTACTCATGAGCATGCTTAACAAGAGATAAACACCAGAATCACATCATCAGGACATCCAAAAGTGGCAATTGAGACAACACACACTTCATTAAGTGCAAAGTGAGATTAACATACAATCATGAGGCTTTAATTCACTCAAAGTTCGTGTATCTCAAAATTCATAGGAGTTCTATCAGATGAAGACAACCAAGGCTTAAGTCAAGATATGCTGTGCAATGCTCGACTTTCTTAAGTTTTCTAATTGACCTATGTAACAAGTATTGGGCCAATGACTCCTAAACCAGGTGGTTTTAGGGCACCAGATGTAAAAACATCTCTTAGGGCTTACTAACTCAAGTCAAAAAGGTTACGAAGCCAAACTAGCCATACAATCAACAAAAATTGAATTTCACACCTTTTTACGCGAACACTTAATGCTTAATGAGGCAAAAGGTCTAGTTACTCAGTGAAAACTCAAAATAATGATTTTTCTTTATGCCAAGGTTATTTCATTGACAAGTCATCCAACAAATCTCAATATAACACACAATTCAATTCAAATTTCATACCTCATAGACCCTATGTTAATGTGCATGTGTAATCAACTCAAAACATGTGAAGTCTCTCTAAGCCAAAAGAAATTAGTCTTGACATGATGTGTTCAAGATGTTAAACAAGCCAATGACGTGCAAACCACAATTCGGTGTAACTCATGCTCAATCAACAACATAGCAAATTTTTTTTAAAAAAACAAATCAAATAGACAAAATAAAACAAACAAACAGAGTGTTGTTCCACACCCCCAAACTTAAACGACACATTGTCCCCAATGTGTTAAGAGATACAATACCATGGAATGAGGGAACCAGTGTGCAAAGGCCAGGGTGTCCCCAAACTTGAACACTAAAACACCTATCAAAAATTAACAGCAATATTGTCTCACAGGAACAAATATCAAAAGGTCAATTGCTATTAGAAACAAAAATAAAATGACAAGAAGAGAAAGAAAGAAGATGTGTAGAAATTAAAATGGGGAAGAAATTTTACAGTGCTTTCCCTAATCATTTGGATGTCCAACCAATCTCTTTCACCCTTTCATCTTTAGAATTTGATACCCCTCTAGAAGGATGTTTCACCATCTTATGTAGCCAATTTGCTTGCTTCAAAAGATTTTCTTGGGATGGCTATTCCTAGATTTGCATGTTTCTGGGGCATGATTCTTTGAAGATTTCAACATAAGATGGCTCTTCGAGACATTGAAAAGATGAAGCTTGTGGTTCATGTTGTATCTCAAGAGGGATTGTGAAGAATGAATGAACTTTAGTACTCACTTCCTTATCATTGGACAGATTTGAGGGCTCAATTTGCTCCTGTTGCTCAACTTTCTCCTTTTCCTCCTCCTCGTGGTTAGCAACAATGAAAGGCTCAACTGCTAATGAAGATGGGATATGGATTGATATCTTAGTGGTTTTCTCGTTCTTAATTCGTATCTCAAGAGTGGAATCCAATAAGGCCTCGGCTTGCTCACGTATCATATCAACATTTAGATCAAATTCAAAATGAACAAAGGACTCTTCTATAGGATCCTTCAGGCTTGGCTCATTAGAAGTCTTAGCTTGCTCAAGAAACTTGTCAAGATCTAGATTGCATTTAGATTGAGCAAAGCGCTCTTCCAACGGATCCTCTAGACTTGGCTCACTAAACATCACAACTTGCTTGAGGAACTTGTCAAGATCCAGGTCACATCCAATTTGATCAAAATGCTCTCCTAACGGATCCTCAAGACTTGGCTCATCGAAAGTCTTGGCATCATTAAGTAGCTTGTCTAGGTCTAGGTCACCTCCAAATTGATCAAAGCACTCTTCCAATGGATCCTCAAGGCTTGGCTCACAAAAAATCTCCTCAACAATTTCTTCATTCCCAAGTGTGGTGGTGGATTGGACATGCTCATGATAAAAATTGCTAGAAGCATCCTCATCAATCATGTATTGCCCTCCCACCATCTCCTTACTTTCAAGCTCTTCTTCCTCGTTGTCATCTTTAATGCTCTCATTGTCCCAATATTGAGTCATTGGATTAAGTTGATGTTCAGATGGATGTTCATTCTTACTCTAGTCATTTTTCCATCATCGTGGTAGCTTGAATGTCGTATTCATGAGCTCTTGCATGGATTGTCGTAATTCTATGCCCTGGCTTTCTATTTCCCTTAACGCATTAAGAGCATCTTCCAATGAAGATTGTTGAGGAGGATAATTGCACGATGAAGGGGTAGAAAATTGGTTGTCGAACTGTCGATATTTAGAATTGTGCAGTTCGTCAACTTGGGGAGCGTAATTTCTCGTAGCATGAGCTTGCCATGAAAAATCAGAATGGTTGCTTTAGTCCGGGTTATAAAAATTTGAATTTGATTCAAACACAGGGCTTGAGAAACTGGTATTCATCTGCTCATATGAAAAATTGGAAAATTGTCCAAAGGATGGACAATTTTCAACATGATGATGAGGGTTGGAGCAATATGAACATGATTCATCATGTGGTTTAAAAATGTGAGAGTAGTTAGTAGGAGCTGGTGTCCTACAACTAGATGAAGCATAAAATTACCAAATGGAAAATTCATGATTCACCTTCACTATTTAAAACAAAACACACCTCCACATGAAACACTAGCCAAAATATATATATTTTTGTTAGATAAACTCAAAATCAAATAATAAATAAATAAATAAAATGTAAAAACAAGAAATCTAAATAAACTAGTAGAAAAATAAAATCAATTTAAATAAAAATCAATTTTCACAAACAAAAACAACTTCCCGGCAACAGTGCCAAAAACTTGATGTACAAATTTAATTGTACTCACAAGCACACGAGTCATTTGCTATATAGTGTGTGTGCAAGTACAAGGTCGAATCCATAGGGAGTTGTGTTTGCAAAAATCAATTTTCTAATTTAAACCAATTTTATCTTAACCTAGTTCCAAATTTCAAATTGTATTGTGCAAAAAGATAAATTAAATAAAACTGAAATTAAATCAAATGATAAAAAAAGAAAAAAGAGTTAAGGTTTTCAGAATCCACCTCACCAAATTAAAGCATACATTCTCATGTTTTAATTCATACATCCGACAAATAATTAAACCCTGTATGTTCTATTGTTCCTATTGAAAGATTCAGTGAATCCATCCATATAATGAAAGATAATGCGTATCCAATTTAATTTAAAAGATCCAATGTATACATGCTTTGCACAAAAGACAATAGATATCCAAAGTAAATCAAAAGACACAATGTATTCGTTGGATGAAACACAATCAATATCCAACTTCAGTACAATTGAACACAATTTTGTTACATAAATAAATTGAAATGAACAAAACATGAAAACATAAAACCAATAAATGGCGAGGCTTTATCTTCAACCTTAGTTAAAGAATTAGCCTCTCATGACAAAAGGAATCATAAAGAAACTAATTAAATTCATTAAAATCAAAGTACTTACAAAAGAATTGGAGTTTAGAGCTTTAAAAACCCATAAAAACATGAAAATGACCAAAAACAGCGCCCCTGGCGCATCTCCGTACGTTTACAATGAAAGAAATATGATATTTATAAGCTAATTTTAGGGTTACAGCGCTGCCAAGTTGGACGAGTGGGCTCGATCACACTCGAGCATGCACTTTCCACTTTCAATGGGCACAAGTGCACTCGATCACACTATATGTGCACTCGAGCACACTACCTTCAGAACTAGCCACCTCTTTTGAAATATGATTTTGTAGATGTTTGAGTTAGCTTTCCAATGACACTAAGATCACTTCAATCCGAGCTCTACAACTCTAGGTATGGTCTTTTAGTGTGACTCGTGGTGCAAATCATCGCTAAATCCAAATTTGTGCCAATACTCCAAGTGTCTTAAGTCCTAGAATTAATGGAATGAGTTGGAATTTTCACCTTAAAGTCGCCTTTTTCTCTTAACAACCTGCAAATCACTAAAACACTAAAATTAACCAAAACATTAGAAAATAATAAAGTTAAAGGCTTAGCAAATGCAAATTAAGACCCCAAATATGCAATATTTGGCACTCAATAGTCTCTATTTCTTTTTTTCTTCCACAATAGCACCTTTTTCTCTTTCTCTCTCTCTTGTTTTGGCTCCTCCAAAACCAAGAAGAAAATAGTATTGGTGCTTTTTGATTACTTGCATTGCAATGCTCCTCAGTTATTCTCTCTTGTTTCGATTCATTGAAACCAAGAAGAAGACATGTGGCACTTCACTGATTCTCCTATTGTTCCACATGACTACCAAAAACTATAAAGAAAGCAATAAGCTATCGGCACCCTTCTACCTAGTTGCAATTCACAAAGGCCGAATATACACTCTATATATAAGATGCTATAGTCAGTTAAACAAAACTCCTAGCACAATTTGCACTGTCTTCCAATTCAAAGTTGGAGAAAAGTTGCCAAAGCACACTAGGAAAGGAAACCAGCAAGGCCCACCCAATTAATGGGTGTAAAGGCACACCATGTCAACAATTTCCAACTTGACTTGAAACCCAGCAAATCTCAACAATACAAATCTCCTTCTGATGCCTCCGCCCAAGCCCCTAAAGGCTATCATATTCCAAAAGTGGCACTCAAGTCCAAGTACCTCTTGAACTATAGAATAGGACCTGGTTTAGACAGAATACCATGCTTCTCTGCTAGTCCTCTAGGCCACACAACTTTCTCTGTTGGCTTATTCTTTTTGTAGACCCATCTGCACCCTTTAGCCTTCTTTGCCTTGAGCAATTATGTCGATTCCTAACCTTTCCCTTTCTATAGTAACTCCACCTCTATCAGCATGCCATTCTGAACAGACAATAAGTCTTAACTACCAGCTATTAGAGCAAAGAAAACCATATCCTCAAATCCACACCTCTCCAGTGCTTTTCGATCATGTTTCTCTTTGCCTCTTTCTAAAGAATAAGGCTCTTCTCAGTGCTCTGAATCTCTTGAAGATTCTTATTCATCACATATGCCCATGAGTGAACACTGTTCTTCAAGCTCCACCTCCACGACTCGTTTTGTAATGCCCCCAAAATCATCCTCGGCTAATTTGATGGAGTCACTGGCAATTCACCCAGTTGAGCCAACTTGTGACCAACTGAGTAATCACCCTTATAAAAAATGTAAAAGTATATGCAAAGGAAGGTGAATGAATCTGAGCTACTACAATCATCAAATAAGAACATGGAGCAACTACGTAGTAAAAACGAACATGAATAATAAGTAAAGCACAACCAGACAAGTGGTAGTGTCTCTTGCCACTCTTCATGGCGATAAGAAAAATTACCATTAGAATAATAACCACGTAAGTGATGCGATCGGATAAGCGCTCGAGCTTTCTTTAATACGATCGATCTTGTGATCGATCGCATCGATCGAATGCCCACCTACGTTCGATCGCTCCCACACTAGTGAACGATCGCAGAACTTGCACCCAAATGCCCAAAACTACTAAGGAAGCAACCGATGGCGGGGGTTCGCCGATCGACGCCATTTATGCGATCGCATCGCGCAATCTGCAATCGATCATACACGGGGACTCTATGTTATATTTCTGCGTTTTTAATTGTTAAACCCGATGTTATTTAATTGTTTTAGTAGTCTTAGGGTTTTAGGAGTGTTTATTTCGTATTTTTATCAGGTGTAGGGTTATGAGGGTTATTTATGTAATCTTTTTAATAGGTTTAGGGTTTGTGGCTATAAATATATGATTATAGCCTCCAAACAATTCAGTTTATGATTATTATTGATTTTATGAATGAAAATTACCCATAGTTGAGTTTTTTTTCCCCTTTTTCCTTAAAAATGCTAGAGAGTATCTAGATTTTCAAGAAGAGTTCTCAGATCATTGATAGACTCAAGATCTGGAATTATTTATCCACTGCGTTATTTGTTGTTCTTCACGGCCCCACTAAGTCGCGCTGCATCAGTTGGTATCAGAGCCAAGACAAGGTGTACGTGCACATGAAGACAGACACGTGAGCAACCAGCAATTTGCAGCACATGAGTGGTGGGTCGGACAGTTGTCGTCGCCAACCAAGATCGCGATTCGCGGGGGCAGAAGGCAAATTTATCGCTAAACATTGGCAACACAAGGAGGATCAATTCCGGGCTATTAAGGATCAGATTGAAGACCTTACCACCCAATTATCCAACTTATGGTCCCAAAGGGAGTGGATCTAGGAACTCGTAGAGAGCGCCGAACGAGGGACATCGACTTTAAGCTCCTACAAATCGGCGGGTGAGTAGATTTGAACTCAACATTCCGTAATTCCACAGAAATTCCAACTCAAGAATTTTTGGATTGAGTGTTAGCATTGAAGAGGTTTTGAGTTCAGAGTGCACGATGAATGACGAAGTCTCTTTGGTGGTACACACATTCCGAGAAAAATTCTTGTGTGGTGGCAACAAGCAAGCAAAATCGAGTCGAAAAGGCAAATTGAAGATCAATAGCTAGAACACCTATTGAAAAAGATGCGAGCCACTTTCTTGTCCCATAATTATACCATGGAGCGTGACCACAAAATTGGAGACAAGGGTCTCACGGCTTTGATGAAAAAAACTGAAAATTTGTACAAAAAAAGGCGTTTAGGGAAACATGGGGTAAGGCAAAGAGTCCAAGACAAGTCAATTGGATCCCTACTTACCAACCACAAATCCATAAACCGAATCCATATTCGTGAAGGAGGAGGAAGAAGAATCTGGATGGGGAGTGTCAAGAATCCTATTTCGTTGAGGAAGAGTTCGAGCTTAAGGGTGTTGAAGATAAAGATCCTTCACAAGGGTTTGTAGATTGGGATACTCCACGGTCTATGATGATGATGACAATGAAGAAAAGCCAATTGAAGAACCTTTGGCATCCGACCTAGAGGGAGAGAAATACGAAGAATATGGGTTGCATCCTATGTTTAGCGGCCTCTACCCCGATGAAGATGACCAAGTGGAAGATGAAGAGCCCACGGATGTCATCGCCGATGAAGATGACCAATTGGAAGATGGAGAGCCCACGGATGACATCGCCGATTATGAAGAAAATGAAATCACCGATTATAACGAGGTTGAGTATGTTGATTTCCTTTGTGTTGAAGATATTTTAAATTCTCCTAATAATGATGTTGATGAATTTTATACGGATGAGGAGAATTATATATTCATAAGGAAGTAATTGATCTGTTCATGAGCATTTTCATGGCACGTGGGAGAGAAAAGGAACAAGAAAAATATGGCAAGTCCAAAGAATTGACAAGTGGTGTGTGGGGCATTCACGACAGACATCAAGGTATTCCGACGATGAGAAGTGTCATACTTATTTTGGGATGTTGCCTTGTTTTAATCTTGAGGAAGGGTGACTGGAACGCGTTGACCAGACATCCGAAAGACCGTGGAAAAGATTGGCCGAATTCAAAGACGAATTCTCTCAAACCTGGGGAGGATGATGCAGATCAGAAGGCAGTTCGGAGCCTTTCTGTTACTGTGATCGATCCTGTGATCGATCACATGATCGAACGCCCACCTACGTTCGATCGCTCCCACACTAGTGAACGATCGCAGAACTTGCGCTAAACGCCCAAAACTATGAGGAAGTGACCGATGGAAAGGTTAAATGCGTCTAATCAATCGCCCATCTGGAACGATCGACTGCGTGATCAATCGCAGGGGACTCTATGTTATATTTTTGCATTTTAATTATTAAACCCGATGTTATTTAATTGTTTTAGTAGTCTTAGGGTTTTAGTCTTTATTTCATATTTTTATTAGGTTTAGGGTTATTTATGTAATCTTTTTAATAGGTTTAGGGTTTGTGGCTATAAATATAAGCTTATAGCCTCCAAACAATTCATTTATGATTATTATTGATTTTATGAATAAAAATTACTCATAGTTGAGTTTTTTTTTCCCTTTTTTCCTTAAAAATGCTAGAGAGTATCTAGATTTTCAAGAAGAGTTCTTAGATCATTGATAGACTCAAGATCTGGAATTATTTATCCACTGCGTTATTTGTTGTTCTTCATGCAACCCAAGTCGCCTTTGCATCGATAAGTCTAACGACTTAGTAAGTAAACCTCACACTTAGGTATGACATGAGCCCATTTAGTAAAAGTAAACGTGCACTTTGAGAACTAACCAAAAGAGGGCATTACCTTCGCTAATATACCATTTAATGGGTTTTTAAGGTTTTCAAAGCTTATGGTGTAAAACCGGTGATAACTACCTAAGAGTTTTAATGCAGAAAAGCTAATGCATTATAAGTCATAACTCACATACATGGTTTACCGAGATATTACCCCTTCTCAACAGATTGATCTGTCCGAGGGACCTATAATACAATGCCATTTCTAGCCATTGTACAACATACCGTGACGTAACATTAGTGGCACGATCGAGTCCGACTTTGAGTGGCCCACACCAACTAATGACGTCCCGTCCCTATAATGACCAAACCATTGGAAATGGTTGCATCAAGTCACAAAACCAATGGATCCACAACCCTCACATAACGCACATTTGACCATAATCGTAGTTTATATAGTAAGCCTATGGTTGTTTATACCGCATGTACCGGCATACCATGTCTTACGATACATTTTAATAGTTCATTTAATAGCATAGTTACCGAGTAATTACAGAAAATAGACATGCTCATATCATACACATGGTCAACTAACATATCCCACGGTTTACGTAAAAAGGGTGTAAGTGTTTACTTACCTCGCGCACTCAAGGGAGTCGTCCGACCAAGTTAATTCTTGTTATAATGGATACAAGTTATCATTATTCTAAGCCTTATAAAACCTAGAAATACAGCTAAGCTAAAGCATACACGTGTGAAACTTAAGAACGGGTGCTCTACCTACTGACCATACGTCCGGCCTCGATGGTGTACATCTAATTAGTGTGTTAAGCACACTGTTTCATGATTCGGATAGTGCATGTTTCCAATGGCAGTCACAAACCTCTAAACCTCTTCTAAGCTAGTAAAACAGGACATGCAACGCAAGAAATCACAGAACCATGATCTTTTGAGAAAACTCTTTGAAAACATTGTTATTTTAAAAGAACGTGAACACTTTGAAATCCTTATTAAAGCAGAAACACAAGATAACAAGGTGATAATGACAAAGGAAACAGAGCTTACCCTGAAGCTAAGCAAGGACATGGTCTCCTCTCCTCGGAAACTCTTCTTCGAAGCTCTCTCTCATGGATTTCCCACTCAAAACACTAAGGGAGGGTTCTGGCAGCCTAGGGGCACACCAGGGGAAGGAAGAAGGCGTGAGAAATGATAGGAAGGGAGGGCTATTTATAGAGAAAGTTCGCCACCAACTCTTCGACAGAGCAACAAATGTTTGACAACCCTAGCGTACGTTCGGTGGTCTTTGCACATTGATCTAGAAGGTGCCTCGTATGTCTAGGTATTATCCAAAGGGTATCCAAAAAGTAGTATACGTTCAGTGGTCCCCCATTGTACATCCGCACTACAGACAGCAGCGTACGTTCGCTAGACCTATAGTACGTATGCTCCCTGAGGGTTAATGTTTGGCCTCTATTTTTCTAAGGGTTTAAAGTGTGATTTGGTTAGCGCTAAGGGTTTTGGGTCCCGTAAGACACCTTGATTGAAAACTTCTATTAATAGCTCCTATGGAGAAGATTCCATCTAATAAAAGGTGGGTTTTTATCGGGTATTATACGTTTCCCTTTCTGGCTCTCTGTTGATGCTTCATTCTCACCCTTTCTTAACATATAGGCCTCATCAAATACCACGTCTCTGCTAACAATCTTCTTCCTTGAGACTGGATCCTAGAGCCTATAGCCTTTAACACCTTCCAAACCAAGACAAATATTTTTTTGACTTTGAATCTAATTTCGATCGTTCTCGCTTCACATGAACATATGTCGACAACATAGAATAATTGTAACACCCAAGGAATTTAATAGGATGACTAAGAATGCTTTAGTATAAAGTTTGGTCTTAAGTTAAATCAAATATACTAGGAAAATATATTTGATGTCTAATTTCTGAACTGAGAAGTAGATAGTTAAAACTAGCTCTAATTCCCATTATGAATTATATGGCATTTAAGATTTACCTAATTAAATGCACAAGAGTTAGTAGTAATGGTAGTGCTTAGTGAGAATTGGAGATTTTCACTTTTGCCTTTCATTAAGTAAAGTCAGGGCGCTACAATATGATATCAGAGCAATTGGCTTTGAGGACCATAGGAAAATGGATCTTATTAGAAATTAAATCTCTAGGATCTATGTTGGAATCGATGCCAGAGCATAGGCTATGATCAGTCTAAAGGAAAAATAAGTTCGATAGGTCTACTTGTAGAGCAGTCAATCCTGAAAGGCTTAGCAAAATGTTTGGACTATGCCAGTCATTAGCCAATTTAAGGCATGGAAATAAAAATGACTGCGTGAGTAGAAGGGCTTGATACTTAGTGTCACTTTTGAGGTATAGTCATGAAATAATATTTTTGGAGATATAAATTGCTGAATTTTGATGTTATTACTTTTACAGATTTATGGAATGATAAGATTGATAAATTAGATAAGTACTCTATTGCTGCTCCATGAGTATATAGAAGAAATGTTTCCTACTTCTTTGATTTTTCATAGTGGGAGCAACTTTAGAATCTAGAAACTCTACTATGAGGATAAACAATTTGTCTATCATGGTTGAGGTATGAGTAAAAGCATAGATATGTAAGATTAATAATAGGTATTTCATTATTTTATCTCTTGAGGATTACAGTATATATGCTTAAACAAGACACAAATTAGGGTACCATATAAGGATTAGTACCTATATACATAAATTGAGGAAATATAAGTTTGGATAATTATGTTAGCGGTGCATGATCTCGAATATTAAGAGATAGAAAGAAATAAATGGAATTATTATTTTACACCCTTTTGAATAAGTTGATTAAAAAAGTATTGAGGAATACTAGCACCTGGAAAGATTTAGTTATGCCACTAGGAACTACAAAAGAAATGATAGTAGGACTTGTAAGAGATAGACAAATGTATATGAATGCATGAATGTCGCCTTTCATTATGTATAAAGTACAATCAAATGACATTGAAGTTACATAAATATTAGATTTACTCACACAAAAATTTTGTGATAGAACTTTGCTACAACTAAGGATTTAATTGCTAAGAGATAATGTTTAGCTCAGAGATCAATACACAAGGATATATGGTAATTTAAGGCATAAGAAGATTATGAATGATCCTCATTAAGTTGTAAGTTAGAATAATGAATTTCCAATAAGGAAGAGAGTTCTATGACAACATCATTTCAAGTAAATTGGTTCCATATGGATTAGCAGGCAATTTGGCAGTGATGAGCACAGTAGTTTTAAATGATCAATGTAGCATATTGTTTTCATAGGATTGAGAGATAGACAATATAGTAGTAAGACTATTAATTAATCCTCAGAAGATGATCATACTATAACCCATGGGGCACTTTCGAGATGAGTCTCTTAAGATGTAATAGATGTATAGTGAATGACTTGATACACAATATGAAGGTACTTGATTGTGATAGCGCTAAAGGAATTTTAGTTGTCAAATGCATGTTGCATAAAAATTGGAGACCATAAATTGTGATACAACAAGGTGATTTTAGGTTGACATTAAGGATAAGATCAAAGGATGACAAGAGTCAGTAGAAAATGAATGATTTTTTGATATGCAATCAGAGAACTAATTTGACTAAAGAGACTTAATAGTTTGAGTTGAAATTGATAGAAATAAAAGAAGAGAGAAAAAGAAAGAATAGGTAAGTGACGCTATCACTATATTTGAATATATTCAAGTTATAAGCATGCATACATATTGCGATTGCATCTAAAATTTTGAAGACGAAATTCCAATAAGGAGGGGAGGATGTAACACCTGAGGAATTTAATAGTTTGACTAAGATAATGCTTTAGTATAAAGTTTGGTCTTAAGTTAAATCAAATATACTAGGAAAATATATTTGATGTCTAATTTCTGAACTAAGAAGTAGATAGTTAGAACTAGCTTTAATTTCCATTATGAATTATTTGGCATTTAAGATTTACCTAATTAAATACCCAAGAGTTAGTAGATGCATATAAATACAAAGAGGTAAAACAAATAGATCATAAAACATATAAATCACATTATTCAATGTATGCAATGCAATCTCTAGCCTCTCCGGCTTTCTAAATAATTTGAACATTTCATTTACGACTATCAGGAGACACATTCGGCTCCTTGGTTCGCACCTGGCTTCTTATTTTAACCTAGAAGGCTAATTCGGCTTTCACCGTTAATATAAGAATACCTCAACATTTCACATTCAACTTTAGAAAGACAAAAGGCTTCTTATTTAACTTGAGAGGTTCCTACGGCTCCCACCGTTAGCATAAGAAAACCTTCTTACTTCATATTTAATTTATCTCTTATTATCAATGTTCAACAGTATGCAATAACATGTCTCTTAAAATCATTCTTTTGTTTTCATAATCATCTCCTTTCATTTTGCAACTTATTTCAATACATATAAAAATAATTGAAAGCATATAATCATGTTATTCATAAAATATTCAAACTCATATAATAATCATATTTCAAAAACTTTATAAAATAGTATCAATCTCAGTAAATAGTTATACTTATTAAAATAGTACCATGCTCAGAAAGTAATTATACTTACTTGTTACTGTAGACCATTAAGTTGGATTCCCATTTTAATCCTTGATTCTAAAATTCACTGCATTTAGTGCGCCTGTGCGTGACCATATATTAGTTTAAGATTATAATTAAAATGCTAAAATAACAACCTCTTAATTTTTCCCTATGCTCCATCCAAAATTGGGCAGTATAACGACATCTATCTAAAATATTATAATGTCACTTGGATTTCATAACGACTATGTAGCATTACCACATATTTTTATATGCGCATTACTGTTGTGCCAAATACTACCTAAATTAATAGATAATATTTGCTACGTTTTAACTCACAAGTGTACAAGATCAAAACAATAGTATACTGCAACAAGTACGAGATCAATCCCACGAGGATTGTAAATTTTGTTTAGAATTAAAAACTAAATTAAAATATCAATTTGTCACAAAATTGATATTATTAAAAGAAATAAAATTAAAGATAAATAAAAGTGTAGGGCTTTGATATCCACCACTAATTATGCTTAATTAATAAAACAATATGCCAATAATCCAATCATATTATGAATACCTAATGTTTGCCAACCTAAGGGCGTAGTATATATTCCTTAAGCTATTGATTTTCCTAAGCAACAAATTAGGCATGGTATATACTCTAACTCTTTTCTTTCTTAAAGGATTTACTATGGTACATACTAAGTTATTCTTTAAGAAAGCATAAATCTATGGAAATCAACAAACACACGAGGTCTAGGGCATGGTATATACACCTAGTTCCCCATGTTGATTAACCCAAGAACCCGGCGTGGATTTATTTTGTTACTCCTATTAAACTTAGGACTCGGCCATCTAAATTGATATAATTAACTAATCCATACCACATGCATATAATGGCCAGTCACACACATATAAGGAATTCAATAAAACAAGAATTAATCAAGTTAAGCAACACAATATGATCATCACAAAGGCACCAATATTGAAATATTAAATAAACATAATTAGGGTTTCAATCCAGCCATACTAAAATAATTATTTACACATAATTAAAATAAAACTAAAAAGAAATGGAAAAGAAAGAACGGAAAACTACTCCTAGAAGTAGCCTCCAATTCCACTCTGAAATTCCCCCCCTAATTGTGAGGCTTAGAGGTCTATTTATAGGCTTTAGGAGAGTCCTAGAAACCCTAGTAAACCTAGGAAATTTGGAATTATGTCTCCTAGTCAAATTATGAGATAATCCTACTACAAATCGGGTTAGGATTCGTCCAGAATTGTGTTCCTATTACAAGGTGATTTTGACATAGCGCACATCCGAATTAGGAAAATTCTATTTCACAGTGATTTGTAGCCCGTTGAGTTAGATTTCCAATGCCGTTGGAAACACCTCAAACCAATATTTTGAGCTGAAAGTTATGGCCAAAATACTGAGACATGTGCAAAATCCAAATTTGAATCCAATCCAATTTTGGCTCCAATTTGATAAATTCCGATTTAATCTCTTCCTTTAGTTGGTTTGCTTAACCACATCTTCTAGATCTTCCCAAATTGCCCTTTAAGCTTGGAACTTTTCTAGAAATGCTTTCTTTTCTTCCATGACCTACATAAACATAGAAAACACATAAAGGAAATAAAATGAAACAAAATAACAAAAATTAACAAATGTAAATTAAGGGCTAAAATATGAATATTTTGGCACTTATCAAACCCCCAAACTTACATATTGCTAGTCTCTTAGCAATACAAAACTAAAAACAAAATGAAAAACATAAAACAAAAAGATAGATCCATCTTTCATGGGATGTACGGTTGCATTTAGCGTATGTAACAAGCCTTTTAAACCTCTAGGTATTCCTTAGAGGGCGAGTGAAGTCTCGTGAGGGTTTACCTGGAATGTTACCCACACATATTACGCACAGTTCACGTTATCCAAAAATTAAAGTATCACTTAAAAGCATGATTTTCAATCATTAGCAAGCTTAAAAAAATAAACCACATCTTCACAATGAATTGGAATTTTAAAGTCTAATCACTTACAAAAGGCAGACTAAGGCATCACAAGTTCGAAACAATGTAAAGTGAACTAGCATAAAAATATGAAGCTTCCAAATAATTCCAATGTGCAATGTCTCAATATCTCAAGGTTCACTGAAATTCCCATTGAAATGAACAATAATGGCATAATTTTCTTTTCTTCTTTCTTTTATTGTTAGGCTCTACAATGTTTAGTTCCATTAAGCTCTCTAATTGACCCATGTAGCGAGTGTTGAGCCAATGACTCCTAAACCAGATGGTTTTAGGGTATTAGGTGTAAAGACACCCCTAAGGACTTACTAACTCAAGTCAAAAAGGCTACGAAACTAAACTAGCCATAATTTAACAAATCAAAATTCTCACCGTTTGATGTAAACACTCAATACTTAATGGGGCAAGAAGTCCAATTACTTAGTGAAAAGTTTATCAATGATCATCAATTTTTTCTTTATATATATATATTAATTATGCCAAAGTATCCAACCAATAAGTCATCCAGTTTCACCCAAAACATAGAAACATACACATCAAAGCCACATGTCATACCCAACAAATTATGTGGTAATGTGCTTGTGTTAGAGCAGATCAAACATGTGAATTCTCAAATTTCTAAAGTAAGTAACTAAACTTAAAAATTCTATCATTAGATCATGTGTTCAAAATTTTAAGCTCACTGATGAAAGTCAAATCACAATTCTTAGATCAACAAAAATTTCAAGACAAACATGAACATGCAATTTTGTTTTTTTTCAAAAACAAAAAGTGGGACCAAGTGTGTGTAAATGTGTCCCCCACACCCCGAAACTTAAATTACACATTGTCCCCAATGTGTGTAAAACATGGAAAGATCTTACCCGAGAGATGGATGAAACTGTCTGGAATAGGTTTGACTCAAAGCATTCCCCCAAACTTGAACTCAAGCACACTTGTCCCTGAAAAACATAACACTAAAATAAAAATGGAAAACAAAGGCAAAAAAAATAAAAATAAAACGAAAATAAAAGACAAACAAGAAATAAAAAGGATATGCTATGGGGCGCCTCCCATGAGCGCTAAGTTTAACGTCTTCAGCCAGACTATGGCACTTTAAACTTGAAGCACTAGTCTTTTCTTCTCTTGCATCAAAGAGAATGATGTCTTCCCATTGTAAAGGGATTCCAATTGTCTATATATCATGGTGGAGCACTCTGAGTCTTCTCAAACAATTTCTCATCACGAACTAGAATAAAATAAGAAGAAAACTCAAGGAGCTTTTCTATCTTGATGTTCTCAATTTGCTCATTTGGTAGCTCTAACAGACTTCTCTTTTGGCCTCTTGGTGTTTCAAGAATAAGAGCTAATGTTGAAAAAGTCTTAGTGCTCTCTTCTTTTTCCTAAGGTGGCTCCTCTAGATCCTCAATTTGCTCCTCCTTCCTCTCATCCACTTGATTTTCAACCACAGCTTGCGCACAAAATTGATCAAAGCGCTCTCCCAAAGGATCTTCAAGACTTGGCTCACAAAAATTCTCCTTAACAAATTCGCCATTCCTAGGTGTGGTGGTTGTTTACTCATGATAGTAAGTGTACTCATCCTCCATGTAGTACTCATTAGGATGTGCCACCAACTGACCTTGACACTTTTCTTCCTTGAGGATATCCAATATTTGCTTAAAGTGAGCATCCATCTTTTCAGATGATTGTGTGATAGAGTTCCTTATCCTTGCAAATTCTTGCCTATCTCCCTCTGATTCGCTACACAATGCTGACATCGTTCTATTTAAAGCAGCACCCGCTTCTTCTAAGGCAGAACTCATTTCTTCTAAGGTAGCCATTGTTTCTTCTAAGTCAGACCTTTTTGGAGAGGGTGGTTCTTCTTGATATTGTTGATATAGATAGGAATATGAATGATCATGAAATTATGGAGCAGGATTTCTAGGGAACTGAGATTGCCATGAGAGATTTGACGGTTGGCTCCATGTTGGGTTATAGGAATCAAAATAGTGGTAGTTCCCCGGTCTAGAGAACGATGTGTTCTTAGGCCCAAAAATATTGTTAGAAATTTGTCTTAATGAAGGACAATTTCTAACATTGTGATAAGGTTCATATCAAAATGAACATGGTCCATGGGGTGTCGAAATGTTTCCCCACATGTGTGAAAACAAAAATAAACTAAAGTTAAAATTAAAAGGGAATTAAAAAAAAAATAAAAACTTACAAAGTTGCAGACTTGAATGACCCTACATGAAAAGAAAAAAAAAATACAATTAGATCTGTAATCAAAATAGTTTCTGTGCTGCAGTCTGGATGTGAGATTGATCGCACTGGTATGAGTGCTCGATCACCCTAGAATGGGTGCTCGAGCGCACCTCCAGAGGTAGAACAGGAACTATGGAAAAATAGAGGAAGGAAAGAAAAAAAAAATTAAAACAAATTAAGCTATGGAAAAAAATTCTAAACAAAATTAAACAATCCCCAGCAACGACACCAAAAACTTGTTGTGCCAAATACTACCTAAATTGATATATAATACTTGCTACGTTTGAACTCACAAGTGCACAAGATCAAAATAATAGTATAGTGCAGCAAGTACGAGATCGATCCCACGAAGATTGTCAATTTTGTTTAGAATTAAATAACTAAATTAAAATATCAAATTGTCACAAAATTGATATTATTAAAAGAAACAAAATTAAAGATAATTAAAAGTGTAGGGCTTTGATATCCACCACTAATTATGCTTAATTGATAAAACAATATGTCAATAATCCAATCATATTATGAATACCTAATGTTTGCCAACCTACTAAGGGCATGGTATATACTCCTTAAGCTATTAATTTCCCTAAGCAACGAATTAGGTGTGGTATATTCTCTAACTCTTTTCTTTCTTAAACGATTTAGCATGGTATATGCTAAGTTGTTCTTTATGAAAGCATAAATCTACGAAAATCGACAAACACACGAAGCCTAGGGCATGGTATATAGGGGTGTAAACGAGCCAAGCCTGGACAAGCCTGGGTTGTCCAGGATCGACTCGTTTATTTCTGGGCCAGGCTCAAGCTCGAGCTCGACCTCGAGTCGAGCCTGGTTTGGCTGCTCGAGCTTGGCTTAACAAGGTCTGAATCGAGCTCAAGCTCAAGTCCGAGCACGAGCCCAAGCCTCAAGGTTACCCAATACCGAGACAGAAGAGAACTTCTATCTATATATTTTGGTGAACCAAAGCATGAACACTGACATACACATCACAATTATCACAACAAACAAAATCAATCACAAACAAAATCTATCACAAAAAAAAAATCTTCAAAATAAACCTTAAAAATAAACGAACAAAATCGTAGAGGAAGAGAGTGAGAGGCGCATCGGAGCAGATCATGAGAACGAGAGAGAGAGTGACTAAATGAGAGCCGAGAGGAGACGATCGTCGATCTGGGTTTTGATATGGGAGCAGACATCGTCGGGGACCGAGATGATGAAGTGAGGTCCGTGACTATTGTTGCATCGAGAGAGAGAGAGGGGGGAGATGAGAGATTGAAAGGATGAGACTCAGGGGAGATGAGGCGCAGATGGTTAAGGATGAATATATAAAAGTGCAAAACGATGTGACGGTTAAGGATGAATATATAGAAGTACAAAACGACGACGTCGTTTTGCACTTCTATATTATATATATAATAAAAGCATAAAATCTAAACAAAACTGATGGTGGGGGGAATTGAAATCGGGACTTGTAAGTATAAGAAGCGCACAATAACCATTAGGCTATAAAAACTCATTGTTACCATTATATGAAATATATATATAATATAAGTATATATTATATATATTTATATAAGCTTATACGAGCTGATTCACGAGCTTAGCCGAGTTGAACCGAGCTTGCTTCATTTAATATTTGAGCTGGGATTTGTGTTCACAAAGCGATTCAAATAATATTCGAGTGGAGCCCGAGCCCAAGCTTGTTTCATGGCGCTCGCTCACTTAACACCCCAGTATATACTCCCGGTTCCCCATTTTGATTAACATAAGAACCTGGCGTGGATTTTTTTTGTTACTCCTATTAAACCCAGGACTCGGCCATCTAAATTGATTTACTTAACTAATCTGTACTACATGCATATAAACTTAACACCCCCAGGTATATACTCCCGGTTCCCCATTTTGATTAACATAAGAACCTGGCGTGGATTTTTTTTGTTACTCCTATTAAACCCAGGACTCGGCCATCTAAATTGATTTACTTAACTAATCTATACTACATATAATGGCTAGTCACACACATATGAGGAATTCAATAAAACAGGAATTAATTAAGTTAAGCAACATAATATGATTATCACAAAGGCGCCAATATTGAAATATTAAATAAACATAATTAGGGTTTCAATCCAGATCTACTCAAATAATTAGTTACACATAATTAAAATAAAACTAAAAAAAAAAGAAGCATAAGAAAGAACCGAAAACCACTCCTAGAAGTAGCCTCCAATTCCTCTATAAAATTCCCCCCCTAATTGTGAGGCTTAGAGGTCTATTTATAGACTTTAGGCGAGTCCTAAAAACCCTAGTAAACCTAGGAAATTTAGAATTATGTCTCCTAGTCAAATTAGGAGATAATCCTAGTACAAATAGGATTAGGATTCGTCCAGAATTACGTTCCTATCTTGCAAGGTGATTTTGACATAGTGCACGTCCGAATTGGGAAAATGCTATTTCACAATGATTTGTAGCTTGTTAAGTTAGATTTCCAATGCCATTCTCACCTCAATCCAATATTTGAGCTAAAAGTTATGGCCAAAACACCGAGACATATGGAGAATCAAAATTTGAATCCAATCCAATTTTGGCTCTAATTTGATAAATTCTGATTTAATCCCTTGCTTTAGTGGTTTACTTAACCACATCTTCTAGGCCTTCCGAAATTGCCCTTAAGCTTGGAACTTTTCTAGAAACACTTTCTTTTCTTCCATGGCCTACAAAGACATAGAAAACACAAAAATGAAATAAAATGAAACAAAATAACAAAAACTAAGAAATTAACAAATGTAAATTAAGGGCTAAAATATGAATATTTTAGCACTTATCAATTTCTATGGCATTAATATAATATTTATCTAAAACATCTAACATTGCTTGGGTATCACAACAGCGCTATTGTAAAATACCTAATAAAATTTAGGCAGCACAACGACACATTTGTAATATTTAAAAGGATAATTAAATATAATATCCATCCCTAGATATTCAATCACACTTTTCCAAGCAATTTAAAAATCATAACAACATAATTTAAATTCTAATGACTAGAATTGACATAATTTAAATTCTAATAACTATAATTAACATAAACAAAGGATAAAAGAATTATACCTAACACTCCCACTTGAATAGCTCCAAAGCTTAAGATTTAAAGCCTATATATATTTCCCTCTTTTTTTCTTTTTCTTTTTTCCTTTCTGTGCGACAGGGAGAGAGCTACTCTTGATTTGAAAACAATGCATGGCTGGCTATTTAATGCTAAATTTTTGGGACACAGTTGGTATAATTCCAAAGGCTGAAGTAAAACAAAATTGTAAACTTTCGTTTTCTCCAAGGTAGGCGCCGAACTGTAATTCCTACAGTAGAGAAAAAAATAATATTTAGGGAATTTATTTCAGAAAAGCATGGGTCGACAGTCTAAAATTTCTAAATCCTTAAGTTTTTTTTTTTAACAAATAACTCCTTGGGTATGTTGAAACAATAATAAAATTCACGTCGTCCAATTTTGTTAACTGCAGTTACCATTACTGAAGTGCACCATTTTTATAAGGTCCACGTAAGATTTTTTGGACTGCCCACTTGTCAACAGCGGACATGTTGGACCAAAACACACTGTTTTGGAGCCAACCAAAACAATGTGTTTCATAAGCCTAAAAAAAGATGACAAACTTAAGGCTGAGCAGAATATACCAGTTCCTTCCTACTCGACGCCGCAACATTGCCTGATTCTCCCCCCACCAGCGCACTGGCACTGACAACCCACTGACTCACCGGCGCAACTCGAAAACCCCCCATCCACCGACGCACCGACAACCTACCCATCGGCACAGCTCGAAAATCCACCAACCCGATTCATCGGCAAAGCACGAAAGAGGCGAGGCAAAAGTGACGGAGCTCCTCCCACCAGCACATCGACAACCCACCCACCCACCTGCGATCTCCATCACAGATTTTTCTGGCCTAACCCACCAACACAGGTAAGAAACTTGAGATTGGGGGCTAGGGTTCAGCTTCAATTTTTTTTTTAGGGTTTTTTTTTTTTTTTTTTTGAATTTTTGGTGTGGGTTTTGTTGATTGAAAGGAATCGAAGCATTTTTTTTATGCTTAACATGTTTTTTGTAGTTTTACGTTGTAGTTTGCAGTTTTTGAAGCTCAAAGAGCTTTTCTGGTTTTACGAAACCCCCATCCCAAAATATGTCCATTATGTGTTGGATTTATACACACTTTATTCATGCCTGTTGTGTTGGAATATTCAACAGAAAGTTAGTTTGTTGATAGGGATTGGCAGTGGGTTGTTGATTGTAGTGGTTTAGTGGTCCGTGCATGTCTTGGTTGTGGCCTTGGAATGAGAAAACAATCGAAAACCATGTGGTTTTCCATTTGAATATGCTATGTGAATGTGAATGATAAAGTAATTGTAGACATTGAATAGCTATGTTGGATTTTCCTAACTGCATTTTTTATTAGGGCTAATGGACATATTTCTTCTTTAAACGGAAAGTAATAATAATAATAATAACTACAGATGAATAAGAAGAAAATTATTGGGGAATGATACAATGAAGTTGAATCCCACAGTGTGAGGCCAATAAAGGTTTGTGAATTTTATTTTATTTTGTGAAACACATAAGTTCATTGTATAATGAGCGGTAAATGTCGTCGGCATCTGTAATATCATTGTTCAAAGAGGATACGGAACCTGTACAGTGTATGTGCAGCCTTACAACCAAAATTATGACATCCATGACTACAAAAAACCCTGGGAAGCAATTCTATGGGTGTGCTATGTATGACCATAAAAAGGTATTTTAAATTGGCTTATTTGGTGTTGAGAAATGGTTGTTTGTAATTTTGTATTGATTGTCAATTTCGGGTGCAATAACAAAAACATGGACAATGTCGTTTTTTCCAATGGTATGACGACGAAATATGTGCTCGGGGACAGGAGGTCCTACCTGGGTTGTATAAACAAGTTAATTCTCTTAAGGGTGAAGTGTCAATAAATTCAGACTGAAGATCCAAACGTATATATTGGTTCTTTTGTTGGTGATATGTTTATTGCTCATGTGTAATCGGTTGATGAGTCACCGAGGCATGAAAATATTGTATTTGGGGCATTGATGTGTAACACTCAATTGCATGTTGTTATCACCGAATTAGTCAAGCAAAACTTATTGTATCACCAAACTAAACTTATATAATTAAATGTGTTACTGTTTATGTTTACATTTTTGGAAACATGAATTAACTAATTATAAAAAATCCACAAGACTCGACTATAACACGAAAATAATTGAAAGCATGAAATAATATTGCTATTAAGTATTTGTCAAAAGGTTGCCAATTCTATGGTATCATTGCGGCATACAAATTTTACTTGTCTTAATTACATAGCACATTGTACTCAAAATTAAGTGGATTCCATACATACTCGACAGAAAAACATCAATATCCTGTAGATTGTAGCAAAAGCGCCCTCATTGTGATATACAAGTCTTAATTACATAAAACATTGTGGCATAGTTATAGTTACATTCATCCACTAGATAAAGCAAATAAATAAAAGATCAAAAGTAGTTGATAATGACGTCATTGTTTAGCCCTGAGTCCACCTACGTGTACGAAAGCGATACTGTGATAATCCCGTCTCTGCATCCGCCTGTTGTTCATAATGAGTAAATCAATTAGTAATACACAATATATTGCACAGTTTTATGAAAAAAAAAAAAGAAAAATAGAAAAAAAAATTTATCGATTTTACCTACGGTTGAGTTGCACTACGGGTACGAACCCAAGGCTATGACGATCTCATCTCTGCATCCGCCTGTTGTACATGACATATTAATTAGTTACTAATACACAACATATTGAGCAATCGAAAAAAAAAAAATTTTAAAAAGAAAGAAAAAATTCCTTGAAAAGTGTCGATATTACCTACAACTGCATTGACCTACGTGTACAAACCCTAGAATGTGACGACCCAGCCTGAGCATCCACCTATTGTTCAATAACATATTAATTAATTAGTTACTAATACACATTTTTATCAAAATATAAAGGTAAAGCCATACATGAGTATCAACGTGTAATTGTCTCCAAATATTGATCAAACAACGTAGACAAATCCCATCATTTGTTCTTAGGAAAATGTTATATATAATGATCGGTGCCTAAAAGTGCTTATTTGGACCCCTTAATTTATATTCGTTAGGCCTTTGGCATTGTTAATATTTAATCATTTTTAGTGTTTTTAGTATTTTGTGTTGTGCAGGACATTGCATTAAAACATGGCTAGCAAAAGGCAAAATGCACCAAGTGAAGAAGTGATTCACCGCCAAGTGCGTTGAGCACGCGCATGAGTCGAGCATATGCCCAGCCCTAGCGGTTATCTGCGTTGACGCAAAGGGACCTGCGATCGAATACGAATACCGTCGTCGCCTTAGCATGCCCGGTTATTCACGGTCGAGCAGCGGTGCGTGGTCGAACATGAATAACGATGCGTTCAACGCAGGTAGTGCGTTGAGCGACGTCGATCGTCCAGCCTATAAATAGGACCCGTGTATTTTCTTATTTCCCACATTTGGGAGGTGCCTCTAGGGCCTGAGCCCCTATTTTCCTGTAAATCCCTCCTAAATTGTCATTTATTTAATTTATGTTTTACTTTTAATTAGTCTCTTTCTCCCTTCACTTTAATTTATTTATATACATTTATGTTTAGTTCGTATTATTCTGTCTTTTAAGATTCATGTTTATTCGTTTCAATGCATTTTAGTGACAAAAGTGTATTGATTGTTGTTTACAAATCGCCAAACGTCAACACTTGTTGCAACCGGAGATACATCGGATATTCGTCTTCAGACCATTATCCGTTGTGACCTCTTGTAACAATGTTTGCCGCGAGTAGTTTAACAAGATTGTGTAGCAACAATAGGATATACATATGTACTTTATCGATAGACGGAAATATGAACAATGTGTTAACGCTCAGAGTATGCCTTGTAGCATAACTGTTTAATAAATATGAGCTAAGCATGTTTATATGTGAATTAATTAATTGTGAGGTGGATTAGGGACTTTAGTTATTTTATTTCTTTATTTTAATGCATTTTTAGTTTAGTTTATTTTCTGCACGTTACCTATTCGATATTGGGACTAGGTTAAGATATTATTTAATTTAGGCATTTAAATTGGTTTTTGATAAACACGATTCTTTGTGGGTTCGACCTCGCATTTGCACAGCCACATTACTACAATCGACTCGTGCAATTGGCGAGTACAATTAAATTTGTACATCATATAACATAGCATGTCATGTGACAAATCCCATCTCAACATGAAACATGAAGCTCTTGGGAAAAAAAAAAGTGTTTGCCATCATAAACAAACAAATTGAGACAATAATTCATTTAGTCAGTCTGATGCAATAAATCTCCATTAATTGAAGTCATGCATCAATTATCCGAAGGTCAATTTATTCAACTTTCAAGACAAAGAAAATATGTAGGAACAAGTGAACAACATACTAACAATCAGGTCTACTTGGACATAAAATTAAAGAAGTCTTTTGGGTTATAATCTGCTGAGAGTTCAATCTTCCATCATTTTAGAGTACAAAAATTTTTCATTTTAAAAACTCAATAGTATATGTTTCCCACGCTATTTTTGCCCAAGAAAGAAAGCCATGCATGAGTAAAGGTAAAGCCATGTGAAGGTAAAGCCATGCATGAGTATCGACGTGTAATTGTCTCCAAATATTTATCAAACAATGTAGAAAAATTCCATCATTTGTTCTTAGGAAAATGTTATGTATAACATAGCATGTCATTTGACAAATCCCATCATTTGCCATCATAAACAAACAGATTGAGACAAAATTATCGGTTTTACTTGTGACTCAATTGCCATACATGTAGGACCACGAGGCTGTGACAACCCCGCCTCTGCATCCGCATTTGGTTGAACTTGGGATCCCTAAAATGCAACACAATAGGCATAAAAATTTGTGTATATGGAAGCCCATAAATTAGTGAGGTGTTAAAATGGATTCTGAATAAATTTGTTTCTATGTTAGTTTATTTCTGTGTTCTTCAAGACATGGATATAATCAAACTATACAATAAACATACTTCACAATCCTTTAACATGGAGTGGCTTTATGGAAGCCCATAAATCAGTCCTCTAACATGGAGTATAAGGAAAAATATTATCAAACAAATTGCAAAAGCTCATGTGTAAGGTTTAATGAGTAAATATTGAAGGTAACTACTTTCACTCCCGGTTCCATAACCACAAACATTTATTCATATTTATCGAAAGCAAAACACACACAAATTGAAATTCCATGCGAAAATATTGAAGGTAATCTTGAAAAAGGTCTTAGTTTTACCTGTGTTTTATTTGCATCATTTTTCTTCTTGATTGTCTTCGATTTCCATCTCTTTCTATCTCATATTTATCAAAGCAAAACACACACAAATTGAAATTCCATGCGAAAATATTGAAGGTAATCTTGAAAAAGGTCATAGTTTTACCTGTGTTTTATCTGCATCATTTTTCTTCTTGATTGTCTTTGGTTTCCATCTCTTTTTGTCTGGGTTCAACGGTAAATGACAACTTTTGAAATTGTGGCCCAAACCTCCACAGTTTGCACATTTCACAGTGTAACTACTACGGGTTAGTTTGTATGGGTTTGTTGGCTCATTTGCAGCTTTTCTTCAACTCACTTTTGGTCTCCCAGGAGCCTTTTGTTGTTAGGCGACAAGATTGCATCGCATTCATCATCAATTGGCCATGTTTGTGGACCTTCCATGCCATAAACTTGACTTGTGTAGCCCAACATGTATTTTTCCATCTTTAAATATTCATCCACATATTCCTCCGATTTTTGCTTGTTCATGTAAATCACAGTACAAGCATGGGAGCAAGGGATCCCACTCAACTGCCACCTCCCACATGTCCATGTCTTCTCATCTAACTGGACCAAATGATGTGCATCATACATGTGGTCGACCTCAAATTCTAGCTCATTCTGCCACTAACTGATGCAATTTCTTGCATCATTTTTTGCCTTCACCAACTTCTTCTGCGTCTTCAAGCATATTATGAAATGGGTCAACCGGATTCCCTTTCTTTTTGACTGGAAGCGTGCCATTAACAGCCGACGAATATCTTCACACATGGTAAGTATGGACTTACTCCTAGCGTCTTTAATCCATGCATTGAAGCTTTTGACCAAATTGTTCAACAACATGTTGCATTTCGTGTGGTAGCCGAAAGCATGTCTGGACCATGATGCCTTAGGTACATCACATAGGTATTTGTGTGCACCTTTATCCATTGTCAAGATTTTCTGCATGTGGTGGTTAAATGCATGAATATTCGTTGCTCGTGCAACTCCCCACAACTCATCCTTAAATGCCTTCCCCATATCCTCTCAATTTCAAATTGGCATGTAGATGCTGAACACAAAATCGGTGCTCAGCATTTGGCAACACAATATTAACTGCAATTCCAAGCCCCTAGACATATACATAAGAAAATAAACAAATATATGTTAATAAACAAATACCATAACACATAATAAACATATACTATAACACATACAAGGCACTTAATCTAGGTTTAAAACAAAATTAACATGTTAATAACAAATACCACAACACTGTTTATACCATAACACATACAAGGCACTTAATCTAGGTTTAAAGAAAAATTAACATGTTAATAAACAAATACCATAGCACATACCTTCTACCTGTCCGACATGATTACCCAACCAAGTCCGCCGACTGGCCCGCATAAGTCCTCTAGTAAAATGGAAACGAACCATTGTCAGGAATCTCTTGTCTCCCCCTCAACCACAACATATGCAATGGGGAACATGTCGTTGCCATCTGTGCCTATGGCACACAGCAATTGCTTCTCATACTCCCCCTTAAGATGGCAAGCATTTAAGCAAATAAAGGGCCAACAACCATTGTTGAACCCCTTCTTGCACGCATCAAGTGAGATATATATCCTCTGAAAGAATGCGCCATCTCTTTGTATAAAAGTACTGCTGACAGGGTTGGTGCTACGTATTGCATTTGCATATCTCCTTGTGAGACGATATTGGCTGAAATGACTACCAAATACTTGATGCAATGCCTTCATCTTCGCTCTATAGCAACATTGAATTGGCACATTTATGTTCATGTCTCTCTTCACCCTCTCTTTCAATGCATATGGTTTCCACGTCAGATCATCTTTGAAGTCCTTCTTGTACGTACATACAAGATACTCTACAACAACAAAATATTTCCAAATAAATAAATACTACATAATAGAATATTGCCTATCTAGGTAATAATTCAATTCAGAGGATATGGCATACCTACATCACATCTTGTATTTTCGAATTGATTACCACATGAATGAGTAGGGTAGTAGGTTATAATTTGGGGGTACAATTTCAAGTAGCATATGTAGAAGCATGAATCTTCTAGTGGCAATTTTCTTTTGTTACATGCTGCACTAACCCTACTCCTGTCATTGTGTGTGTATTTGTAATCGTACTTCTGTTGGACAGCTTGAGTCTTTCGTGCCCACTTGAAGACATACATATCCGCAAACTCATCCACAAGTGCAAATGTTATGGGAATTTTCAAGTCAAACTTCTCATTGAATTGCCTATACCGTTTCCTCCTCCCAACATCATCCGAATCACTTCCTTGCAAACTTCCAAGACCATCACTTGAATCGTCGGCTTCCTTATCCCAAAATTGGCTCCCGTATCATTTATCCCCAAGTCAACTTGCTCCCACCAGTGAGTCGTTCCATCCTTTTCTCTGATGACCTCATCTTTCTCGTAGAATAGGTCGTCTTCCTCAGATTCAGATCGTTCAATGTCACTCAACAAATCCTTGACCAGTTGATCAAGATCAACATCCATTGTGGTCTTCCTTGGCCTACCACATTTCCCTTTTTGCTTACCGCCAGGGAAATGGCATTCACATTCACACCAATAACTAACATTGGCCTCTACACCCACACTCCCAAGCCCCTCCACATTGACATTTACGTTCTTTCCTTTGCCTGAGAAAAAGAAAAAAAATAATAATAATAAAAATTAAAACCATTGTTAGGGAATAAAATATGAAATTAAAAGAAATAAAAATAAACTAAACTTCACAGTAAACCGGGATGTACCTCCCCGACTTGTGCTAGGTTGCATGCTTGGTTACTCGCTTGGAGATGTAAATTTTCTAGAGGTCCTTCTCTTGGTTGGAGTACTAAAACCAGTTGCCTTCCTTCCTTTTGCTGAAAATATATTAAAATAGAATGAAATATAAAAGAAAAAAAAATCCAAATAAAAAAGAAAAAACATATCAAATAATATTGTTAAGAATACCTCCTCCAGTGTTGATCAATTGGGTGCTTGGTTGCCCGCTTGGAGACGAACATTCATTGGGTGTCCTTCGCTTGGTTGGAGTTCTTAGGGTAGTCGCTTTCCTCCTCTTTCTAATAAAAACAAAAGAAAATGGAAAAACATTGCATAGATTAACATACGATTGATTGAAAAGAATAACCTATGCATCAATATAAATCAAACAATATTATCATATGTACCTCCTTGAGTGCTGGTCAGTTGTATGCTTGGTTGCCTACTTTTAGATGCAGATTCAGTGGATGTCCTTTTCTTTGAGGGTGTAACAATACGGCCGGCCCTAGCTTTGACCCTTGGCCTTCCACGATTTCTTGACATAGAAATTTCACCGTCTACATCATATCCTTCACAAGTATCGTCTTCACCAGCAGCCCTAGGTAATTCATCCACAATACCACCCCTCTCTCCTTCTCCATCTCCACCTCCATCTCTATCTCAATGTCTATCCCCATCTCCATCTCCATCTCCATCTCCATCTCCATCTCCGTCTACATGTTGTCCATCCTTACAAGCTTCAAGAAGAAAATGCTCCTCAACCACTACAACATAATCCACCATATGCCCAACGTATAGGTGAACTTGCTCATATTTGCAATCCGAAACAACATTTATAAAGTCTACCATGTCTGCATCACTGCTTAAAGGTATCACGTGTTGATGGTGGTCACTCATGTTGTACCAGCATCTAATGTCATTCACATACCCTAAATCACGAACAAGCTCTTTAATTTCCTATAGGCTTAGGTAGTCAATATCATACCCGTTGACTTGATGTATGTCACCATCAACATATGTAAATGGGTTATGGCGCACTATCTCTCCATGATGGATTGTTATATTGATACAAGCCATTTATCTGTAAGTATAAAACAAAAACAAAATATTACCAATTAAATAAATACTACATAATAGAATATTGCCTACCTAGGTAATAATTCAATTCAGATGTGCAAATAGAACAAAAAATAAAAAATAAAAACACATTGTGGCATGCTATTTACAAATCATGAACTACTACACGTAAAGGTCTAAATATAACAAAGCTACATGCAACATGCAAGTTTGCACGTCTATGAGAATGTGCATTGAAACCAATTGGCAATAGTGGATAATTTATTGGTAATTACCAAACTACCATCCCCTGAAACTATAACTATCCCAACCCTCCATACTACCAACAACCAATTGGCAAAACAAGACAAAACACATGGTCTGCCATTATACTTTAATAAAGCACCACATCAGAGTTTTTTCTCAATCCAGGGTCACAACCGAGACATGCATGGACCACTAAACCACTACAATCAACAACCCACTGCCAATCCCTATCAATAAAATAACTTTCGGTTGAATATTCCAACACAACAGGCATGAATGAAGTGTGTATAAATCCAACACATAATGGACATATTTTGGGATGGGGGTTTCGTAAAACCAGAAAAGCTCTTTGAGCTTCAAAAACTGCAAAACTACAACATAAAATTACGAAAAACATGTTAGGCATTAAAAAAATGCTTCCATTCCTTTCAATCAACAAAACCCACATAAAAAATTCAAAAAAATAAAAAAAAAATTCAAAATGGAACCCTAGCCCCCAATCTCGGGTTTCATACCTATGCCGGTGGGTTAGGCCTGAAAAATATGTGATGAAGATTGCCGGTGGGTGGGTAGGTGGGTTGTCGATGCACCGGTGGGAGTAGCTTCGTTGCTCTCACCTCGCTTCTTTCGTGCTTCGCCGACAAATTGGGTTGGTGGATTTTCAGGCTGCATTAGTGGGTAGGTTGTCGGTGCGCTGGTGGATGGGGGTTTTCGAGCTCCACCGGTGGTGGGTGGTTTGTCGGTGCCAATGCACTGGTGGGGGGAGAACCGGGCATTGTCGCGGCGTCGAGTAGTAATGGAACTGGTATATTTTGTTAGGCCCTTAAGTTTGTCATCTCTATTTAGGCTTATGAAACGCACCGTTTTGGTTGGTTCCAAAACGGTGTGTTTTGGTCCAGCGTGTCCGCGGTTGACAAGTGGGAGGTCCAAAAAATCTGACGTGGACCTTATAAAAATGGTGCGTTTCAGTAAAAGTAATGGTAGTTAACAAAATTGGATGACATGGATTTTATTGTCATTTTAGATATATATATATATATATATATATATATATTGAAGGGGGCTACATCCATTAGTATAAAATCCTACAACATTCTAAAACTTTCTCAAAAGCTGTAGATGGGTGAACTAGTGCAGCATGTTCTTTTTCTAAAGCCTTCCTGAAAGCTCTTGGTTCAAGAGCTTGCCTAAAGGAATTTCTACAACACACAAGACCTCACATCTACAAAATATATATATATATATATATATATATATAAAAGCTGCATTAAATATTAGGGAGATATTAGAAAGGCATGAGTCAGCAGTCAAAAAATTTTTAAATCCTTAAGTTTTTTTTTTTTTCTTTGACAAATAACTCTTTGGGTACATCGAAATATATATATTTCTTATTACATTAAACCAATCAAACTAATTAAATTATTTATCACAAACAACTCTATGATGCTTATTTTATCAGCTATGGATTATACAAAAATTATTCTATCTGAAAAACTTAATGTGGCTGTTATTATAGTCACCATGTTATAGATACTTTTGAAAAAATGGCTCATATTGAAAATGTCAGTCATTTTTATACATATTGAGACTCTAAACTCATTAATCCACCTATGTAAATGTGGTAACACCATGATTATACCACATTTACGTAGATATTGATGTAGATGCAGAGGAAGGTAAAGATGATTCATATGCCTGTCTTATGGATAAGGTTTTCCGATGCCTTAGTTTATTGTAGAATATCACGAAGATGTCTATGTTTTGAAATGTATGTATAGTTACACATGTTCTAGATACTTTTGATGTATATCTACCTAGGTGCCATCTGTGGCACTTTTGATTAGTGTGTTTTCTTATAGTGTAAAGTACAATGTATAGATCTGTTTAATATAGAAGTCTTGCTCTCAACTCTAGTGTGTTCTGTGAGGATTTTATAAAATAAAAAATAAAAAAAGTTATTCCGCTGCAAGATTTATAATCTCTGATGTTATTAAGGAAGAGATAGTAGTGCTTAGTAGGAATTGGAGATTTTCACTTTCGCCTTTCATTAAGTAAAGTCAGGGTGCTACAATAATCAACCAGTTTACCTGACCATACTTCCTCTGGAACCTTGAAGTCAATTACATTGGCTAGAGATCGGTTGGTGATGAAGCATGCATAATTAACTACCTCAGCCAAGAAACTCTTTGGCAATCCTGCACTCAACCTCATTACATCTCGCCTTTTCCAACAATGTTTTGTTCATCCTTTTGGCAACTCCGTTCTATTGTGGAGTCCCTCTCACTGTGAAGTGACGAGTAATACCTTCTGTTTTGCAGAATTCCAAGAATGCAGTGTCTTTATACTCTAACCCATTGTTGGATCTCAAATACTTCACTCTTCTTCCAGTCTGATTTTCCACCTGTGTCTTCCATTACTTGAAGATGGTGAAAACCTATGACTTATGCTTCATAAAATACGCCACCTTTCTTGAAAAGTCATAGATAAAACTGACAAAATAATGTGCACTTCCATTTGATGGAACTGCTACTGGTCCCCAAACATCTTAGTGAACATAGTCGAGAACACTTGCTTGTATGAGACATCACCTTAAAGCTAACTCTTCGTTGCTTCTCATACACACAGTACTTGCATAAACCCAATTTACATGACTTCACACCTTTCAACAAATTCCTCTTATGAAGCTCAAACATACTGCAATTGCCTAAATGACCAAGTCACATATGCCACAAAACTGTGCTATCATTATTCAGTTCTGCCGAGGTGGACACTACAACTCCACCTGTCACTGTGTCCCCGAGTAACTTATACAAATTGCCAATTTTCTTGCCTTTCATTATCACCATAGCACCTTTAGTTATTTTAATAACTCCATTTTTGGCTTAATAACCATTGCCCAAAGAATCCAATGTGCCTAATGAGATCAAATTTTTGTTAAGGTCGGGAACATATCTGACATTAGTGAATATCCTGACAATCTCATCAAACATCCTAACTTTTATGGTACCTATTCCAATGGCCTTACACCTAGCATCATTGCCTTTTAGTACTATATTCGTATTACAAGATTTAAATGTATCGAACCACATCCTATTAGGACACATATGATATGAACAAGCAAAATCCTAAACCCAAAGAGTCTAAGAGAGAATTTTTACCTGAGGAAACTGAAAGAACATTTGCGCTAACCTCATTGTCATCAGACTCACCATCGGCCACACTAACTAAATCTGAGGAACCTTTTTGATTCTCATCTTCACTAACCACACTATCATTAGACTCACCGTCGGCCACACTAATTAAATCTAAGGAACCTTTCTAATTCTTCTTATCTTCAAGGTCTTGTTTCATTGGCATGCAAAGTCTTCTATAGTGCCCTTTCTTGTGACAATAATAGCACTTCACATCTTTTGCATCTGACCGAGATTCTCCACCCTGTGCCAATCGTGACATAGACCAATACTGCTTACCTCTACCATTCTTTCCCTTAAACTTATCCCTCTTCTGCGATTTAGTTCAAACCGTGCCATAAGCCCATTAGCCTGATCATCGATAGGTTTTCTTCGCATCTCATGTGACAGGAGAGATTTTGTCACCTCTTCAAACGCCAGATTCTCTTTCCCATATAACAATGTCGTAACCGGGTGATCATAACAAGGGGGAAGTGATGCCAATATAAGTATCGCTTTATCTTCTTCTCCAATCTTCATTGTAAAATTCAACAATTGTGTATTCAACATGTTGAACTTGTTCAGGTGCTTCAATAGATCTGTAATTTTCCTCCATTTGTAAACCATATAGCTGCTTCTTCACGTACAACTTATTTGTCAAATTCTTCACCATATACAAACTCTCCAATTTCTGCCAAATTGATTCTGCCTTAGCTTCATCAATCACATTGTGAATGACTTCATTTGACAAATTAAGACGGATCGCACTGGCAGCCTTTGCATCCATCTCTTCCCAAACATCATTCTCCATCTTCTCGATCAAGTTTCTTCACCTTTCCCAATGACACCTTGTGAACTCCTTGCTGAATAAGTAAATCCTTCATCCTTCTCTGCCAAAGAGAGAAATTGTTTTTCCCATTAAACATTTCCACTTCAAACTTGGTACTCACCATATTTGCTTTCAATTTGATTTTTCGAACCTGAGCTCTGATACCACTTGTTATGCACTAAAACATACGATCACAATTACTGTTAAATAAGGTGAAAACAATCACACACAAAATCACACAAAGATTTAAGTGGTTTCCTAAATGTGAGATACGCCTACTGGCCAAGGCGATCACCAAAAAATTCACTATGAAAGATGGAGTACAAAAATATAGTAGAGAGAAAATCATTAAGACCCAAAACTCCAATACACCCAAATCTTACTATCGCACAATAGAGATTATTCCCTAAAGAGAATACAAAAGACAGAAATATAAACTCATCTTCTTTTGCTTGGATACGATGGTGGTTGATCTCTATTTCTTTTTCTCTTCCACAATTGCACTTTCTTTTTCTCTCTTGTTTTGGCTCCAGCAAAGCCAAGAATAAAACAGTATTGTTGCTCTTTGATTACTTGCACTGCAATGCTCCTCAATTATTCTCTCTTGTTTCAATTCATCGAAACCAAGAAGAAGACGTGCGGCACTTCACTAATTCTCCTATTGTTCCACACGATTGCCAAAAACTAGAAAGGAAGCAATAAGCTGTGCAACGCCCTTCTACCTAGTCACAATTCAGAAAGGCCGAATATACACTCTATATTAGGGCTGGCAATTTAACCCATGACACGTGAACCCGACATGAACACGACATGTAAAATTTGGGTTAGGGTTGGGCTTAAACGGGTTCGGGTCACCCATTTAAGACACGTTAGTAAACGGGTCGAGTTGTGTCAACCCACTGGGTTTGTGGGTTGACACGTTTGACCCTTTTTTTCTTTAAAAAAAAAAAAACAATTTTTGTATGGCTATAAAAGGTTAAAAACTATAAAATTGGTCATTCAAGTCAGATCGGGTCTGTCTATAAACGGGTAACATGACATGATTACGACCCGTTATATAAACGGATTCATGTCATGTTACTCATTTATAGACCATGTTGTGTTCGGTTGGCAGTTCGACAAGTTTAATTAAACATGTCGAGTTGTAATCGGGTCAGACACGAACACGATATGCAAACACGTTTTGCCAACCCTACTCTATATATATGATGCTATAGTTGGTCAAACAAAACTCCTAGCACAATTCAACTAGGTCTTTCAATTCAAAGTTGGAGAAAAGTCTGCAAAGCACACTTGGACAGGATGCCAGCAGGGCCCACCCAATTAATGGATTTAAAGGCACACCACGTCAACAAAAGGCAAGGAACAGTGACAGAGATTACGTAGGACCTACGTTCACAAGTTAAAATTTTATAGGCCATATGAGTTTTAGAGAAATGCTAAGTATTTTTATAGTGTTTTCATATTTTAGGTGAATATTATTTTTTAAAAAAAATTAAAAAAGAGGTGGTCCTTATTTCTCTCATCTGATTTTTAGAAAATAATATGCACTTAAGACTAGAAGAATACTAGGAGAGTACCTTGCATTTTTCTAAGTTCTATATCCATTTTCTGAGAATGTTAGGTGTTATTCTGGTTCTAGGTGGATGTTATTTTTTATAAAAGGAAAAAAGAAAGTGACCCTTCTCTTACCTAGTTCTTAAAAAATAACATCTACCTAAAATCATGAGAACACCAAGAGAACAACTAGCATTTTCCTTTAATGTGGACAAAGCTTATATGAGTTGAATAATTTTAAACGCAAACAAATTCCTTAATAAATGGGAAATGCTACCGTTCTTACATGGATATTATTTCTTTAAAAAAAAAACTTGTTCTTACTTTCTAAAAAACTTTTTTAAAAATCAATATTTATGTTGGATCAAGAAAACAACATAAGAACCACATGAAGAACCGTAGCATTTCCATTAATAAATTGAGGTAACTAAATCCCTTAATTTAATGATCATTTATAATAAAGGGATTTCTATCCTTCTAAGTTTATAAATAAACTAGATATTCTTAAAAAAAATAGGCAGCTAAATCAGATGACGGATTTTTTAGCTAATAAGAACCGGTAGTAGCCAGTAGTCGACGCCAAAAGAGCCAAGTGGAACTCAAAAGCAATCCTTTGCTTTTAATTTACAGGTTCTCTCTCTCTCTCTCTCCCAAGCTTCTCTTTTTATACTCAAAGACCCTTCTCAGGAAATTTGCCCGTGTGTTTCTTTTGCTCTCGTCTGCTGTCATTTTCTTTGTTTCCTTCAATTTATTTTGTTTGATCTTGAGGAAAGATTACAGAGAGATGACTGGTGCTCAAGAATGTGAAAGTGTTACTCTTGATCTGCTGAAGAAGAAGATGACAGAGTTTGCTAAGGAAAGGGACTGGCAGCAGTTTCACAGCCCCAGAAACCTCCTTTTGGCTCTGGTATCCCTTCAGGCTTCAACTATCTCTCTCTCTCTTCTTGTTTCTCGTGTCATTCCCCCTTCCTTAGGGCTATTTTTGTTCATAGACCTTTTCTTTCCAGTCATCCATAAACAGGTAGGATCACAGAGAAATCAAATCATTTTTTTTTTTTTTTTTGTTTTTCTTTCACTTGTTTATGGGGTTTTGAAGATTTGACCAAACAAATACAACTCATGAAACTATAGTTGTATTGACAGATAAGTAGTAATGATTTCATGTTTCAACTAACTATATATATATATTTCTTAGCAGATTGTTAGAAGACTATCATCATCATCATCATATAATTAAGAAATAAAATGTAAAATCAGTCTATATAGATATTATAGGATTAAAATATATGCTAAAAAAAATAATTTATTTGTTGCGATCAAATTATAATATATCTCGTATAACGTTAGAATTAATAAAATTGTAAAAAATAAATTATTTTTTTTAGCATTATCTAGAGATTAATAGCATTTTTTTTAAAAAACTTATTTATTTATTTATTTATTTATTATAATATTTCTTGAACCCCAAGTTAAGGCGAATAATTTTGAACCGGAGTCAAATTTGACCAACTTTGCGAACAGATAGATGTTCCTTTTGCTTTTGCATTTATGTAGCAATGTTAGAATAACAAAATTTCTCCTTGAGACGGGGGCAGGGCTGTAATTATGGTGTGGGGTTTTAAATTTTAATGATTTGGCAGGTGGGTGAGGTTGGGGAACTCTCAGAGATATTCCAGTGGAAAGGGGAGGTTCCAAAAGGGCTGCCAGATTGGAAAGAGGAGGAGAAAGTGCACCTAGGTGAAGAACTTTCAGACGTTTTGCTCTATCTTGTTCAGCTCTCTGACATCTGCGGCATCGATCTCGGCAAAGCTGTTCTCAGAAAGGTGCAACTCAACGCAATAAAATACCCAGTTTCAAATGAGCGAA
Organism: Carpinus viminea; assembly: GCA_013348765.1. Lineage (NCBI taxonomy): Eukaryota > Viridiplantae > Streptophyta > Magnoliopsida > Fagales > Betulaceae > Carpinus > Carpinus viminea. The sequence goes on along the minus strand of CP054668.1, from coordinate 36,839,406 downwards.
GCCAGGCCAGCATTAATGGCTCCCACTCCCAGGCTGGTTGATTTTGACATTTATGTGTATTTATTTATAATTTACTGTGCTTTGTATGTGTATTTATTTATAAGTTAGGGTAGGCCTTTTGTGGAAGCTTTTTTCAGTATTCATTGCATGGAGACTTGTAGTTCTATGGGCCGCCCGGTGGCGTGCTTCCCATTAATTTCTCACAGATTTAATTGCCCTTGTTTTTGCTTTCCTTCTTTCTTTCTTTCTTTTTATTTATTTTTTATTTCTTTACTTGAATTTTACGTTGCTCTTCCATATCCTTGTTTTTATTCGGTGTCAGCGAGAGAATAAATTTAATAAAAAAAAAATCTCTGATTACTTGTTTTAGAGGGGTAAAATGGTCATTTTAATGGTTTGGACAATTTTATCGCTCTTAAGAAACACTAACCCACCCATCTCAACTTTATTTGAAATTGAGATGATCTTTCCCCATGCAGTGTTTACCTTAGTGACCAGATAGCATCACACATAATTTGCATAGTTAGGTAGTGTTCTCTTGAATTTAGATCCTCTCTGGTTCAAATGAGCCAGAGGAAATTCAATTAGTTTTATTTAAATGGCAAAATTGTCCGAAAAATGTGAAATGACAATTTTACACTTATAAATATAATTATCTGGATCCACTCCAAATCAAATGAACGGGAGATAATACTCATTCGACCCTTCCAGCTGTGAAAGCCACAATATTTATACACATTTAATAGTTATTATCTTATCGATCAAAGAGTCATTTTTGCTTTTTACACTAGGGCCTCTTTGGGATTGTCTTTGGGATCTTAGAAAGTATTTTTAGTATTTAAAAAGTTGTGCCAAATAAAAGGTAGCATGTTTGGTAAAAAATTTCAAATACACTTCTTTGACTATTTTACTCTAAAAATTGTCAAAATGCACTTTTAATAAAAACTTAAAAATTAAGCTTTTAACAAAAAAACATTTTTTAACTTAAAAGCTTTATTTCTTAAACACAAGCTAAAGGCCACCTCTTATGAAAATCCTAATGCAACAATTATTTGTGTTATATACTTAAATGTTAAGACAAAATAGAGTAATGTAACATTCCTTCAATGACAATTGTTCAAATAATTTGAGTAAAAACTGAAAATGAATATGGGATAATTACATCATAATAAGTGTTGTTATTCCCACACCTTATTAATTCCATAAATGATGATACCATTGTTGTGCAAATATCTACCTAAATTAATAGGCAAATAATTGTACGTTTTACTTGTAAGTACACAAGATTAAAAGTATAGCATAATGTGTAAGTGTAAGATTGATCCCACAGGGATTGGTAAATTTTTCTTAAAATTAATTTTGCAAGGTAAAATAAAAGAGAGAAAAATTGAGTTTTAATTCAATAAAGATAAGAACTAGGGCTTTGATTTCCACCACTAATCATGCTTATACAATAAAACAATATGCCAGTGCTCAAATTACATGATGAATATTTAATGGTAGTTAACCTAAGGGCATGGCTTATATTCTTTAAGTTATTGGTTTCCCTACACAACGAGTTAGGCATGACGTATACTCTAACTCTTTTCTTTCTTAAAGGATTTAGCATGGCATATATTAAGTTGTTCTCTAAGAAAGCATATGAATTGTGAAAATCGACAATCACATGAGACCTAGGGCATGGCATATACTCCCGGTTTCCCATATTGATTAACCCAAGAACCCGGTGTAGATTACTTTTGTTACTTATGTTAAACCCAAGACTCAGCCATTCAAATTGATCTAACTAACAAGTCCATACCACATGCATATGTTGATCAGACAGACACATGAGGAATTCATGAAAATAGGTATTAATCAAGTTAAATATTATCATGCAATTATCACAAAGGTGCCAATATTGAATTATAATATAAACATGATTAGGGCTTCAATCTAGTTATATTGAATGGTTTAGTTACATATAATGTTAATGCTAATCATCTTCATAAAATAAAATAAAGGAAAAAAATAAACCCGAAAAATCACTTATTTGAGAGCTGTAAATTATTCTCCAAAATAGCGTGTATATAATTGTATGTGGAATTGTGTGGCTTAGAGGTCTATTTATAGGCCTTAGGAGAGTCATAGAAATACTAGTAAACCTAAGAAATTCGAATTCTATCTCCTAGTCAAATTAGGAGACAATCCTATTACAAATCATAATAGGATTCATCCAGAATTGGGCTCCTATCTTGCGGGGTAATTTTGGCACTGCGGCCGTCCGAATTGGAAAAATACTATTTCACAATCATTTGTATAATTTTGAGTTAGCTTTCCAATGCTGTTAGAATTACCTCAATCAGATATTTAAGTTGAAAGTTATGGCCAAAATATCGAGGCATGTGCAGAATCCAAATTTGAATCAAATCTGATTTTGACTCCAATTTGATAAATTCCTATTTACTCTTTTCCACATCTTCTCGGTCTTCCCAATTTGCCCTTTAAGCTTGGAACTTTTCCAGAAATGCTTCCTTTTCTTCCATGGCCTACAAAAACACAGAAAACACAAAAAATGAATAAAATGAAACAAAATAAAAAAATCTAAGAAATTAACAAATGTAAATTAAAGGCTAAATATGAATATTTTGGCACTTATCACACCCCCAAACTTACATATTGCTAGTCCCTTAGCAATATTAAACTAAAAACAAAATGAAAACAAAAATATAAATCCATCTTTTGTGGGATGTACAATTGCATTTAGCGTATGCAACAAGCTTTTTAAACCTCTAGGAATTCCCTAAAAGACGAGTGAAATCTCGTGAGGATTTTCTAGGAATGTTACCTACAAACATTATGCACAATTCATGTTATCAAAAAAATTAAAGCATCACTCAAAACTATGATTTTCATTCATTAGCAAGCTTAAAAAGTTAAATTCCATCTTCACAATAAATTGGAATTTAAAGTCTAATAACTTACAACAGGCAAGTTAAAGCATCACAAGTTCGAAATAGTGTAAAGTGAACTAGCACAAGACTATGAAGCTTCCAAATAATTTCAACGTGCAATGTCTCGATATCTCAAGATTCACTAAAAGTCCTATCAGAATGCACAACAATGGTGCTTTTCTTTCTTTCTTTTTTCTTTTTTTTCTCTCTCTCTCTCTCTTTTATTATTAGGCTTTGCAATGTTTAGTTCCCTTAAGCTTTTTAATTGACCCATGTAGCGAGCTTTGAGCCAATGACTCCCAAACTAGATGGTTTTAGGGCATTAGGTGTAAAGACACCCCTAAGGACTTAGTAACTCGAGTCAAAAAGGTTACGAAACTAAACTAGTCATAATTTGAACCAAATCAAATCTCTTTACCTTTTGATGTGAACACTCAATGCTTTGAGGCAAGATGCCCAGTTACTCAGTGAAAATCTTATCAATGATCATATATATATTTTATATATATATATTATGATGCCAATGTATCCAACCAATAAATCATCCAGTGTCACCCAAAACATAGAGACATACACATTAAGACCACATGTCATACCCCACAAATCATATACTAATGTGCTTGTGCTAGAATAGATCAAACATGTGAATTCTCAACTGTCTAGAGTAGGTAACAAAACTTAAAAATTCTATCATCGGATCATGTGTTCAAAATTTTAAGCTAACCAATGAATATCAAATCATAATTCTTAGATCAACAAAAATTTCAAGACAAACATGAACATGCATTTTTTTTTTCCAAAAACAAAAAGTGGGCCCAAGTGTGTGTAAATGTGTCCCCCATACCCCCAAACTTAAATTACACATTGTCCTCAATGTGTGTATATCATGGAAAGATCTTACCCAGGAGATAGAGAAATTGACTGGAACAGGTATGACTCAAAGCATTCCCCACAAACTTGAACTCAAGCACACTTGTCCTTGAAAAACAAAACACTAACGTAATGGGAAAACAAATACAAAATAAAAATTAAACTAAAAAGAAACAAGAAATAAAAAGGATATTCTGTGGGGTGTCTCCTATGAGTGCTAAGTTTAACGTCTTCAGCCAGACTGTGGCACTTTAAACTTGAAGCACCAATCTTTTCTTCTCTTGTACCAAAGAGAATGATTTATTCCCATTGCAGGGGGATTCCAATTGTCTGTATATAGTGGTAGACCACTCTGAGTCTTCTCAAACAATTTCTCATCATGGACTGGAATAAAATAAGAAGAAGACTCAAGGAGCTTTTCTATCTTGATGTCCTCAATTTGCTCATTTGGTAGCTCTAACAGACTTCTCTCATGGCCTCTTGGTGTTTCGGGAATAAGAGCTAATGTTGAAAAAGTCTTAGTGCTCTCTTCTTCTTCCTGATGTGGCTCCTCTAGATCCTCAGTTTGCTCCTCCTTCCTCTCATTCACTTGATTTTCAACCACAGCTTGCTCACAAAACTGATCAAAGCGCTCTCCCAAAGGATCTTCAAGACTTGGCTCACAAAAATTTTCCTCAACATTCTCTTCATTCCTAGGTGTGGTGGTTGTTTGCTCATGATAGTAAATGCACTCATTCTCCATGTAGTACTTATTAGGATTTGCCACCAACTGACCTTGACACTTTTCTTCTTTGAGGATATCCATCATTTGCTTAAAGTGAGCATCCATCTTCTCATATGATTGCGTGATAGAGTTATTTATCCTTGCAAATTCTTGCCTATCTTCCTCTGCTTCGCTGAGAAAAGCTGACATTGTTCTTTCTAATCTAGTACTTGCTTCTGCTGAGGCAGCCATTGTTTCTTTTAAGGCAGCCATTATTGGAGAAGGTAGTTCTTCTTGATATTTTTGATATGGATAGGAATATGAATGATCATGAAATTGTGGAGCAGGATTTCCAAGAAATTGAGCTTGCCATAAGAAGTTTGACTGTTGGCTTCATGTTGGGTTATAGGAATGAAAATAGTTGTCGTTCCCCGGTCTAGAGAGCGATGTGTTCTTATGCCCAAAAATATTGTTAGAAATTTGTCTTATTGAAGGACAATTTCTAACATGGTGATAAAGGTCATGGCAAAATGAACATGGTCCATAGGGTGTTCGAGTGCCTCCCCACATGTGAATAAAAACACCAAAAATTTAAAATAACAAGAAAAACTCATAAACGGCCACAACTGTTGTCTGGTAGAGCGCTCGATTGGCCAGGTTAGTGCGCTCGATTGCACTCGAGGCAGAACTGCAAAATAGAAAAGAAAACATAGCGTCTTTAGTGTGGCTGTTCTAACTTTGCGCTTAATTGCCCTGCAGCAGTGCGCTTGATCGCACAGAGGTGTGTTGATCTCACCCTGCAGGACAAAACTAAAATTCTAAAAAATCAATAACACGAAAATTTAAATAAAATAAAATTAACTAATGAGAAGAAAAAAAAAATTCTAAACAAAATTAAACAATCCACGGCAACGGCACCAAAAACTTGTTGTGCAAATATCTACCTAAATTAATAGGCAAATAATTGTATGTTTTACTTGCAAGTGCACAAGGTCAAAAGTGTAGCATAATGTGTAAATGTAAGATTGATCCCACAGGGATTGGTAAATTTTGCTTAAAATTAATTTTGCAAGGTAAAATAAAAGAGAGAGAAATTGAGTTTTAATTCAATAAAGATAAGAAGCAGGGCTTTGATTTTCACCACTAATCATGCTTATACAATAAAACAATATGCTAGTGCTCAAACTACATGATGAATATTTAATGGTTGTCAACCTAAGGGCATGGCGTATACTTTTTAAGCTATTGGTTTCCCTACGCAATGAGTTAGGCATGGCGTATGCTCTTACTCTTTTCTTTCTTAAAGGATTTAGCATGACATATACTAAGTTGTTCTATAAGAAAGCATATGAACTGTGAAAACCGGCAACCACATGAGACCTAGGGCATGGCATATACTCCCGGTTTTCCATGTTAATCCTAAGAACCCAGCGTAGGTTACTTTTGTTACTTATGTTAAACCCAGTACTCAGCCATCCAAATTGATCTAACTAACAAGTCTATACCACATGCATATGTTGATCAAACAGACACATATGAGAAATTCATGAAAATAGGTATTAATCAAGTTAAAGATTATCATAAAATTATCACAAAGGCGCCAATATTGAATTATAATATAAACATGATTAGGGCTTCAATCTAGCCCTACTGAAAGGTTTAGTTACACATAATTTTGGCACTTATCAACCATCCACGAAGGTTCTGGAGAGAAGATGCACAACACTCCATAGGGTTGCAACTCTTCATATTTGTTGATACAGTTTCCGGTATGGTGTATATGAGCTCTTCTTCGCTCCAACTCTTCATGCTTCCCAATATGCATGCAACACAATAGACAATCAAGAGAACTCAAATCTTAGCACAAAGCAACAGAGTCCATGCACACCTCCTTCTCATTGGAACTGCTTCACATGATCTTATGGGTCCCACTAGAAGTGAGAGTATGGGAGGAAAGAAGTACATCGTGATGGTTGTGGATGACTACCCTAGATTCATCTGGGTGATGTTACTGAAAGATAAGTTAGAAGCTTGTGATCAAGGTAGAATTTTGTTCAAAAGGATTCATAATGAGAAAGGATATGCTATTCAACACATAAGAAGTGATCATGGAAGAGAATTTGATAACTTGAGTTTTGAGAAACTTTGTGAAGAAGCAGGCATAAAACAAGAATTCTCTTCTCCCATCACATCTAAGCAAAATGGAGTTGTTGAAAGGAAAAACAGAGTCATCCAAGATATGGCTCGGGCTATGCTTCATGGGAAGAGTCATGCTACATACTTCTGCGGAGAAGCCATCAACATTGCCTGTCACATCATCAATAGAGTTTGTCAGGGGCCCAACACTAAGAAGACTCCTTATGAAATATGGAAAGGCAAAAGCCCACTGTGAACTATTTTCATGTCTTTAGAAGTAAGTGCTTCATCCTCCGTGACAGAGAAAATCTTGGTAAGTTTAATACCAAGAGTGATGAAGGAATTTTTCTTGGATATTCATTTTCTAGTAAAGCATATCGTGTTTACAACAAATGAACAGATGTTGTCATGGAATCTATTAATGTTGTTGTTCATGATGAATCCTCTGATGTTAGTAACTAACCACTTGAAAGTGAAGAGAAACCTGTGGAAGTAGAAGAACCAATTGTGGAGGAAGCAGATGTAACTATTGACCTTGGTTCTCCATAATAAAATGATTAGCCTCCAAGCTTTAAAGCTTTGTCCAAGGACACTCCTTTGCATCTTATCTTGAATCATCATAAGAAAAATATTTTGGAAAGAATTGGAAAAGAAAAAATTCTTTGAAATATGGTTTTAAATCAATTTTGTCACATGCACTATCTGTCTCAATTTGAACCCAAGAAGGTTGAAGAGGCAAAACAGGACGAGAGTTGGATGGATGCTATGCACAAGGAATTGAATCAATTCATTTGTAATGATGTGTGGACCTTGGTTCATAGACCTATTGATCAAAATGTCATTGGTACAAAGTGGAACTTTAAGAACAAGTCAGATGAACATGGCACTGCGATATGGAATAAGGCTCGACTGATTGCTTACTTAGATTGAAGGAACAGACTTTTAATGATACTTTTGGTCCCGTTGCTAGACTTGAGTCCATTAGAATTCTTTGGGAATAGCATGCAGTTTTGGCTTTAAATTGTACCAAATGGATGTTAAAAATATCTTCTTGAATGGGATTCTTCAAGAAGACGTCTACGTGGAACAACCTAACGGGTTCAAGGATCCTCATTATACTGATCATGTGTACAAACTGAAGAAGGATATGTATGGGTTGAAAAAAAACACCTAGAGCATTGATAAGTGTCAAAATATTCATATTTTAACCCTTAATTTACATTTTGTTAATTTCTTAGTCTTGTTATTTTGTGCTATTTTATTTCCTTTTTGTGTTTTTCTAAGTTTTTGGAGAAAATGAAGCAATTTTGGAAGTATCGAGCTTAAAGGACAAAAATTAGGAAAATTTAGAAGTTTTGGATCAAGAGCAAGTATTCAGGTTCAGCGCTCGAGCGCACTACACCTAGGCTCGAGCACAGTAGTGCTCGAGCGTCAAAGCTAAAGGAGTGAGTGCAAGCATGCACTTGTGCACACAAGAGGAAGGCTCGATCGCACTTGCGATCGAGCACACACGGGCAGCGATTGAGCGCACGAGTGCGCTAGAAGAAAATTCAAATGCAGCCAAGACTCCTTTTTCATCCCAAATTAGGGTTTTAAAGTCCTAGTTGGACAAGGACTTAAACCTACGAATTTACTAGGGTTTTTAGGGTTTCTAGAGTATCCCTAAAGCCAATAAATATCTCTAGGCCTCTAGAAAAGGGCGAATTTGAAGGAGGAGATTTCGGAGGATACTTCTAGGAGTTGTTTTCTAGTTTCTTCTTTCCCTTTTCTTTTTTACTTTTATTTAAATTATGTGTAACTAACTTTTTAGTTAAGGGCAAGATTGAAGCCCTAATCCTGTCTTTTTAGGATTTCAATATTGGCGCCTTTGCTACAATCATATTTTGGGATATTGATTGTACCAAATTTAGTACTCGCAATAGAACGAACCGATGTTCGTATAACGTTTGCGCAAGTATGTGTTCGTATCCATAAGGAACCGTGAGTGTTTAAAACTAACTTTAAATTTAGATTAATATTATCTTAACCTAGCTCCAAGTTGGGTGTTTGATAAAGAAATAAATCATACATTATTTAAAGTGCGATGAAATAAACAAAATAAATACTAAGGTTAAAGACTCTACCTCACCAAATCAAAAACGCTAGTTAAACACACTATGTAAATAACCCATCTATCGATTAAATCAAAGCTTACTCTATTGTGCCTATTGAAGGATTCAAAGAATCCGTTCCTTTGACGAAAGACAAAACATAAACGATTTAGTCCAAAGGATCCAAAGTGAATGTGATTTAACACAAACTATTATGGATAAATAGACTTAAACCGAAGGATGAAATGTATCCATCGGACAAAAGATAATGAATAAACAACTACGGCACAATCGAACTCGATTTTGTCACTAAACCAAATTGAAACAAGAAAGCGATATTAAATGACGGAATTAAATAACTCAATGTAAAAACTAGAATAGAATCAATGGTGAGGCTTTATCCTCAAAATTAGTTAAGGATTTAGCCTCCCATGCTAAGGAGAGACTTAAACAAAATGAAAAGTAAGCATTAAAATAATAAATGTGGTGTTTGGAGAGTCTCCACAGAGCCAAATAGTGGCTATTTCTCTCTGTAATCCCTCTGTGGAACAAACTCTCTTGAAAATAATGCAAGGGTCCTATTTATAGAAAATTGATGTGTTGCCAGGTCACAGGGATGCACTCGATCGAAGGCATTGCACTCGAGCGCAAGCATGTATGTGATCAATCGTGGAAGGCGCATCAGGTGAAGAGATGGCGGCTAGGGCAATGCGTGAGACGCGGGTCTACGTGGATTGCGCTCGATCATGCCCTTTCCGTTCGAGCATATTGTGCTCGATCTCACCACGTGCGCTCGAGCGCACTGGCAAGGACTCCAAACTTCACTTTAAGTCTGTTTCACCCTTGTAACCATGGTATGAATGCAAGGACCTGCAACACCACAAAACACTAAAACAACATAAAAACATAAGATATTGACAAAACTAAGAGCCCAACAAATATAAATTAAGGGGTCTAAATATACAACATTTGACACTGATCAAATATTTAACTTGATTAATTCGTGTTTTATTGAATTCCTCACATGAATGTGCCTGATTGACATATGCATGTGGTATGGATTAGTTATTTAAGTCAAATTGGATGATCGAGTCTTGGACTTAATAGAGTGACAAAGGAATCTCCTCACGGGTTCTTGGGTTAATCAATATGGGGAATCGGGAATATACACTATACACCATGCTGGCTCCATATGTTTGTCAATTTTCATAGATTTGTGCTTTCTTAAAGTATAACTTAGTATACTCTCATGCTAAATCCTTTAAGACAGAAAAAGAGTTAGAGTAGACACCCATGCCTAATTCGTTGCTTAGGAAAATCTATAGCTTAAAGAGTAGACACCCATGCCCTTAGGTTGACAAACATTAAATATACCGATATGATTGGTGTATTGGCATATTATTACTGTAATTAGTCTTATTAGTGGTGGATATCAAAACCATAACACTTTTATTAATTTTTATTTCTTTTCATAATATCAATTTCGTGACAACTTTGATATTTTTAATTTAGAAAATTAATTCTAAACAAAATCAACTCTCCTATTGGGAATGATCTCGTACTTGCACCCTATTCTATTTTTTGATCTTATGCACTTGTGAGTTAAAACGTAGCAAATATTATCTATTAATTTAGGTAGTATTTGTCACAACAAGCATGGTATGAGAGACTCATGACATATCTCATCTCACATAGGTTCATTTATGGAATAGCATATTGTACTCTATTCATTTGAAAGAAGGGGAAGGATATGTTGATTGCTGACACAGGTGCGTCTAGCAAGTGTCCATTAACAATGACCCAAGCTTCAGCCCAATTAAAGTCCACACGCCCAACAGAATGCAAATGCCCAAATTGATGAAAGCTGGATCCAAACACTTGGGTCCTAAAATATATAATAGTCGTTGATTCCTTCATCATTTTAAGCACATCTCTAGGTCAAACTCGAAGTTCAGAATCTCATCTTTCCAACAAAATACGTTTTAAGTTTGAACCCATTTGGAGTTGCGTGCCGAAAGTTATGACCGTTTGGAGTGGTCAAGCTTCTGGAAAATACGCTTTAAGGTGGTTGTTTGTCCCTTTGTCTTCTGCCCATAAATTAATGATTGTTTTATGTCATTCTTGCTTGTTGAACTGCATTAGATGTGTATCCTATGCTTAGAGGGTTATGTGTTCCTCTTATTGATCTTTGTATCTCACAAACAAGGTTATGTGTTCCTCTTCTTGACCTTAGGCTTCCTATATTGTTCATGAACTTTTGTGTGATGTGCATATAATATGGTTTATATGTGCTTCTCTTTGATTATGTTATCTTGACTTTATGACTTGCATATAACATGGATTGTGTGCCTTTTATAATGTTCATGTACTATTGTTCTTTTCTTGTTGGCATGTTGCCTTGTTTATTCTTCTCTTATTGGCAAGTTGTCATGTTTGTTCTTCTCCTGTTGGCATGTTGCCTTGTTCATTCTTCTCTTGTTGGCATGTTGCCTTGTTCTCTCTTCTCGTGTTAGCGTGTTGCCTTGTTCGTTCTTTTCTTGTTTTTATGACTTAAATATAACATGGGTTGTAGGTTTTTCTTGATACAAACTTATGTGCATAGGTTATTAGATAATAGTGTTGGAGGTGTCTCCCATTTTATGTTTTAATGCTATGCTTGCAATGCGTTTGTTATTATTTTCAGATAATAGGTACATTAACATATTCCATAAACCAAAGTCTAGTAGTGGTTTGTTAGGTTGGGGTTGGGGTTGTAAATTGTTATTTATTTGTAATTGTTGTTATCTCTGATGTTTATGGGTTTCGTTATTGAATGGCCAAAAAGAGAGATTGTTAGGTTGTACTTGGCCTTATCCAATGAGCAAAACATGTGTTTATATTTTTTCATTCCTTCCCTTGTGTTAAGGTGAAGATTAGAGATATTTTGGGTTTTGTCATTAAATGGCCAAAGGGGGAGATTGTTAGGTTTAGTTTGGCCGTATTTAATGATCAAAACATTTGTTTGTACTTTCTCATTCTTCCCCAAGTGTCAAGAGTGAAGATTGGATATTTATTAGAGTTCTTTGCCTTTCCCATTGGATGGGGCATCAAAACAAGCACATGATAGGATTGAAGAAGTGCTCTCTGGTTTCCCGTCAGGAACCCCGTTACAACTAGACATGTAATGGGAAGTTTCTTTTCCCCATCAAAAGTCGCATCAAAACAGAACATGTAATGAGAAGCTACTAGTGCCTCATCAGGAACCTCGTCAAAATGGAAGAAAATTCCCCTTAATACGGAAGTAAGTAAAATTTCTAATCTATAAATACTTGTCTCATTTTGTGCAAAACTCTTTGAACCACTCCATTTCCATTTATGCTTTTATGAGTTTGGAGGTTCATATTATAGCAATTACCCACCTAAATTAATAGGTGAGTAATTGTATGTTTTACTCACAAGTACTCAAGATCAGAACGATAGTATAGTAAGCAAATATGAGATCATTCCCACGAGGATTGTGTAAATTATGCTTAAAAGTAATTTCCTAATTAATTAACAAATTTAATTAAGATATCAAAGGTTGAATTGAATAATAAAAATAATGGTTAGGGTTTTGACATCCACCACTAATCATACTCAATTAAGATAAACAATATGTCAATGCTAACAATCATATCGATATACTTAATGTTTGCCAACCTAAGAGCACGATATCTACTTCTTAAGCTATTGATCTCCCCAAGCAACGAATTAGGCATGGTTCTACTCTAATTCTTTCCTCTTTCAAAGGATTTAGCATGACGCTAAGTTGTTATTCAAGAAAACATAAATCTATGAAAATCGACACATACATGAAGCCTAGGGCATGGTATACACTCTCGGCTCTCCATGTTGATTAATCCAAGAACCCATGAGGAGGTTCTTTTGTCACTCTATTACGCCTAAGACTCAGTCATCCAAATTGACATAAATAACACATCCAAACACATGCATATGTTGATCAAGCACATTCATATGAGGAATTCAAATAAACAGGAAATAACCAAGTTAAGTACTCAAATATAATTGTAACAAATGCACTAATATTGAAATCCTAAAGAGACATGATTAGGGTTTCAATTGAGCCCCTAAGTAAAGTATTAGTTACACATAATTAGGATGCTAATCATCCTCATAATAAAATAAAAAGGAAAAAGAAGAAATCAAAAATGCTTCTTGATTGAGCCTCCAATTCCTTTCTAGCTTCCTCCTCTAGATCTTCCAATTATTCACAATGGGTAGAGGTCTATTTATAGGACTAGGAAAACCCTAGAAGCCCTAGAAACCCTAATAAGTCATAGGCCAGTCTCCCCAAAAAAGAGACTGAAAACCTAATCTAATGTTGAAAAGGGGTCTAGCCGCATGTTGGGCACTCGAGTGCGCTCGAGCACATGACTATGCTCAATCCTTGTTCTTGTGTGCTCGAGCCTAGTGTTGCCTATGCTCGATCCTAAAGCTCTAGCTTTTCCCGAAAATATCTTTTTATCTTGGAACTTACCAAAAATGCTTGCTTTTCTTCAAAATCCTCGAAACTACAAGAAAACACAAAAACAACACAAAACATCAAATTATAACAAAACTAAGAGCTTAACATGTATGAATTATGGGGCTTGAATGTGTAACATTCAGTACTTATAACACCCCCAAACTTACATATTACTAGTTTCTTAGCAATACAAAACTGAAACTAAAAACAACATAAAACAAAAACTATTCTACTTTCTCTGTTGTAGGAAATGCGATTGCATTTAGCATATGTAACAAGCCTTTTAAACCCCTAGGCATCCCAAGTAAGACGAGTGAAGTCTTGTGAGAGTTTAGCATAAATGTTACCCACAAACATTATCCAAAATTCATTTCATCTATATGATTAAAGTATCACTTAAAACACTGATTTTCATTCATTAGTAAGCGTCAAAGGATAAACTCCATCTTCAAAATGAATTGAAATCCCAAAGTCTAAGCACTTACAAAAGACAGGTTGAAGCATTACAAGTTCAATTTAGTGTAAAGTGAACTAACACATAATTATGAGGCTTTAAATTATTTCCAATGTGCAATTACTCAATACCTTAAAGTTCACTGGGATTCCAATCGGAATGAATAACCAAGGCATAACTTTCTTTCTTTCTTTCTTTTTGGCCAGGTTGTGCAATGCTTAGTTCCCTTAAGCTTTCTAATTAATCTATGTAATGAGTGTTAAGCCAATGCTTCCAAAACTAGATGGTTTTCAGGCATTTGGTGTAAAAACACCTCTAAGGACTTACTAATTCCATTCAAAAAGGCTACAAAACTAAACTAACCATGATATTAACCAAATCAAAATTTTCAGCTTTTGATGTGAACACTCATTGCTTATTGAGGTAAGAGGTCTAATTACTTAGTGAAAATCTCACAATGATCAACTTCTTTATATATATATATATATATGTCAAGGTATGCATCCAACAAGTCTCTCAGCTTCACCCAAGACATTGAAAACATACACAATCAGATTCACATATCAAACCTCACAAATTATGTGTTAATGTGCTTGTGGTAATTAAAATCAAAACAAGTGAATTCTCAAATGTCAATAGTATGTAACAAGACTTAGAATTCTCATCATCAGATCATGTGTTCAACATTTTAAGCTTACCAATGAAATTCAAATCATAGTTTCTAGATCAACCAAAATCTCAAGAATAACACGACATGCATTTTCAAAAATTTTGGACAAAGTATGTGTGTGCGTCTCCCATACCCCTAAACTTGAATTACATATTGTCCTCAATGTATACAGAAAAATGCAAAGATCATACCAGGGAGATGAGAAAATTGGTTGGTGTAACGCCACAATATTTGAACTAGCAAATATCAAAGTCATGATGTTGCAACTTTAGAAATACAATTTTACAGCGAAGTATGTATATATATTTTTTTTCTATGGCCCAGGAATAACTTGTACAACATGATTGAGTTGACTAAAATACCTCGATGTGATATATTATTTAATAGAAATAGAAATATGATTTTCATTATAACATATGTACACACTGGGTGTACCAAATATATGCCACAGACGGCACCAAATTAATATAATAATATTTATTAAGTTCACAAACATTACAATATGTAATAAAAGAAATTAACATAAATGAGATTTGTTCTATAGAGTAAGCATCAACCCTGCAGCAGATGGTCTATCAACCATCTAAACCAATAAAGGGACCATTGTCCTCACCCTCTATTCTTTTTTCTATTCCTTTTTTTTTTTTTTTTTAATCTCACTCGCTATTCCTGCATCAAGGCCTATGTAAAGATGACGTTATTATGTTTACATAGACAAACAAGTGAGTAATCTATTTTCCTAGAGATAAAGACTAAAAGGCTAGTTTAAAACAAAGTAAGATTAAAGACCAAAATATATAATGATGAATGAGTTGCGAATGTAATGTAGTAACATACTAGTTTGTGTTTTATGATAATCTTTCTTCAGACCTCTCGTCATGAGCTCCCAACCTGCTTACGTCCATTATGTCCCTCACATTTTAGAGTTTTACCTGTTTGGTGCTGGCGACTACACCGCCCCAGCTTAATTATATATTAGGCCTGTTGGACGGTTATATAACTCTATCCATTGAGATACAGCTAGTTCCTTCGCGGCAATTCACCTATCTTGTTCTTAAAGTGGCTATTTTATCAGCCTATTTTATTCGACACATTATGCAACCGTTATATTACAAAATCATATTAATAAAACAAAATAAAAATTCCTACAACAATAAAACAAACTAAAACTCAGTAAGTATATCCATACTTACTCTCCTTAGTGTAGAATTTTGCTCCACTTCTGCATATAAATACATACATACAAACAATATTTGCATATTAGTTCATTCTCAAACAATATCATTGTTTCAAGACTCTTATCTTTTTATATTTATTTATTATCTGTCGCTTCATCTTTATTTACTCATTTTATTATATTAATCTGAGACAGTCACTCATAGAAAGCTTTATGCCTGAATTCGTTTTTTGGTGACGAGGCTAATGGCAAGTATCACTAAATACAAACCAGTATTATTATATAAATAATATATATAAAGCATGACTCATATTTAGGATATGAGACCAATGGTCTATTCCTACTTAAGTGTGAATCAAAATTTAAATGATAATAAAAGAGATGACTTAATGTAAATACTGAATTCATATTTCGGGGATGAGACCAACAGTCCGTATCACCAAAAATATGAACTAAAATTTAAATGACAATAAAAGAAATAATTGAATGTAGAAGCTGAAATGTAAATACTATATGTAATAAATATAAATAATACCATAAGTCTTTAATCGATTTTGTTTACTAACTCATTATTATTAATTTACATATATCAATTATTTTGTTTTACATCATAAGCATATTGGGTCTTAAACAATTAGATGAGAACAAATAATACAAATAATAAATCATGATATTTATACAAGAAAAACTTACCCAATAATCCTTAGAAGAAAAACTCCACCAAATCTTCTCTAGGTAGCTAGTTTAGGAAAAAAAAAAAAAGGAAATTACATCAAAACACCTTGGGTCGGTGCTGGATTTTTTTTTAAATCCTTAAGTTTTTTTTTTGACAATTTACTCCTTGAGTAAACTGAAATCACAATAAAATTCCTGCCATCAAAATTTTGTTAACTGCCGTTAGTCTGGGTCAAAATGCACCGTTTTGACCCATTCAAATATTAATTTTTAAAAAATTAAATCTAAAAATTAAAAATTTTTTTTAAAAAAAGAGAGAGAATGTAGGCCGAACCACACCCATGGCCAAGGGGGTGGTTCGGCCACCCCCGAAAGGCCACAAAAAAAAAGGGTTTGGCTTATGGAGGTGGCCAGACCACCTCCTTAGGCCATGGGGGTGGCTCGGCCACCCCTAAAGCAGCTGGTCTGGGTGACTGAACTACCCCATGGCCAAGGGGGTGGTCCAACCACCCCCAAAAGGCCAAAAATAAAAAAAATAATGGGTTTTGGCTTGTAGGGGTGGCCGAACCATTGGCCACCCGTGCATTCTCTCTCTCTCTCTCTCTCTTTCTTTCTTTTTTTAAAATGTTTTTTTATTTTTAGATTTAATTTTTAAAAAATTAATATTTTAATGGGTCAAAACGCACTATTTTGACCCAGACTAACAATAGTTAACAAAATTTGACGGATTGGATTTTATTGTAAATTCAATTTACTCAGGGAGTAAATTGTCAAAAAAAAAATTAGAGATTTAAAAAATCCGGCAGCCGACCCAAATTGTTTTAATGTTCTTTCCAAAAAAAAAATAACACTTGAACACTACAAGAAAGATCTAGGCCATATGTTGTTTGGCTAAGAACTAAGAAATAAAATGAAAGGAGGAGCAAGCAAGTTTACTTTTTCTAAGATTGTAAATGAAAAGCTTAAGCGAAAATAAATTAACCTAGGCTTCTATATATAAGAGAATGAATCGCTAGGATTCATTTTCAACTTTTGATCCAAGTGTTTAGTTGTATTTAACCAAAAGAATGAACCTAGTCCATATTTCATTATCTATACCACTTAGCATTTTCGTCGAAAATGGGGAAGTCCAGTTTTTTGATGTCCAAACTTATTCCGATTGATATGAAATGTTAAGTGTAGATAGAGGACTTTGAGACGAACATTTTATATTTTTTGTTCGACTTCATCCGAGTTTGTTTGAGTCTTTTTTTTTGGCTTGTGCAATGTTTCCAATTGAATAACACCCTAACCACATGTATTCCCCCTTGCTTCATTAAATGATTATTTTCATAATTATCAATACTAGATGACTTTAAGCTTCCATAGGTGGCTAGCCTTGATATTTTCTTAAGCAGTTTTAATCTCTTTAGACATTATAAAAATTAAGACACTACTTTTTAGGCTAAAAACTAAAAATCTTCAAATTGATTTCTGACTTCACCAAACATTAATATAAGTAATTTATTTACTAAATTGAGTTTAATTATGCCCATAACACATTTGTGAAACTAAATTTGAGAATTAAAGTAATGCACAAGAGGAGGTCAACAATCAATGTAATATACCCTTAACACCAAATAGTTATTTAATATCATTAATTCACATATCATTGTTCTAATTTATTTGTTACTCCTTTAATCTATTTAATATTATTTAAATAAGAGTTTTAAAATCTAGGTTGTTACATTCTACCCATCTTATTGGAATTTCATCCTCAAAATTAAAGCATTCAAATTATCACATAGCCTCAATATGAGCAACTTAGATTTTTATTGTAACATCTAATCTTAGTCATATCTTACACTTAATCTCTAACCTTTATCATATAGCAATATTCTAAGAAAAGGGTGTAAAATAATAATGTTCCTCAATTTTCCATTTATATATTCTATAATTCTGACATACTACTTTCTAGGTTACAATGTTTTCACTTAGGTACTACACTTTTTATACAATACCATGATTTATCTATCAACCCAAAACATTGACCGGAGCATTTTAGTAATATCACTTCTTATCTACAAGGTATTCCTCAACTTTTGTAGTTTTGAACAATACCCATATAAGCAATCGTAAAACACCATTTATAGTGTAATAATATATATGTACTTACCGAGTGACAAATTTGGTTAAAATAAATGTGGATATTTATCCTGCATTTCTCATTCTAGTTCCCAAGAGGCTTCTTCTATGTCGTGATTATGCCAGAGGACTTTAACTAGGGCAATGGTTTTCATTCTGAGTTTCTGTTCTTTTCAATCCAGAATTTGTACCGGTAGTTTGTTGTACCTTAAATTTGCTTGAATATGAAGTGGTTTGAAATCAACAACGTGTAGGGGATCATGTACATATCTTCTTAATGTTGATACATCAAGCACATCGTGTATCTCTGCTAGCACAAGTGGTAACTCAACTCGGTATGCCACTGGACTCATAATTTCGGTTATTATGAAGGGGCCCAACATACCTTGGACTGAACTTGCCCTTTTTACCAAAACACATCACGCCTTTCATTGGTGATACTTTCAAGAATACTTGATCTCCAACTTCAAAATTCACTAGGCAACGTCCTTTGTCAACATAACTCTTTTGATGGCTCTAAGCTATTAGCATCCTTTTTCTGAATTAATACAACCTCATGTCTTCTAGGATTTGAATGGTCCTTTTCGACTGACCATCAGTTTAAGGATGATAAGCCATACTAAGATTCAACTTCATCCCTAATGCTTGGTGTAAATATTACCAGAAACAAGAAGTGAATCGCGCATCCCGATCAGAAACAATAGAAGCAGGTATTCCATGCAACATGACTATTTCTTTTACATACAATTCTGCTAATTCAGACACAGAATTGGTGATCTTATATGGAATGAAATGAGCACTTTTGGTTAGTCTAT
Organism: Carpinus viminea; assembly: GCA_013348765.1. Classification (NCBI taxonomy): domain Eukaryota; kingdom Viridiplantae; phylum Streptophyta; class Magnoliopsida; order Fagales; family Betulaceae; genus Carpinus; species Carpinus viminea. The sequence continues at coordinate 36,820,255 of CP054668.1, read as the reverse complement.
CTATAACCACCCAAATAAAATCATACCCTTTGGATGTCTTTGGTAATCCAAGCACAAAGTTCATCGCAATCTGGTCCCACTTCCATTCTGGAATGTCAAGCAGTTGAAGGGGGCTGGCTAACCTTTGATCTTCAGCTTTTGCTTGCTAGCACGTAGCGCATTGTACTACAAAAATAGCAATCTCCTACTTCATGTGTGACGCCCTACCCAATGGGCAAATCAATTAACTAGTAATTGATCCCACGGCGTGCCATCCTAGCCATGTGCCTCTAGGACACAACCTCTGGGAAATCACTTTCCTCGTCGTAACAAGAAAACTACAACGAAAGACTTTACCAAGACTATGGGATTAAGAGACAGTAATTAAAACATCACACAGCAATGCCAGAGATAAAGTACTACATCATCAATATCATAAATAGTCACCAAATGTACTGGTCATTAGACCATCAATAGGAAATAGATACAACCCAACATAATAACACCAACATTGTTCACAAAAGATCAATAGATCAAAGCCTAGAACTAAGCTTCAATAGAGCTAGTGAAATCAAAATCTCTATCATGTCTGCACAAGCAGATCCTCTATCTTCCCACATCACCCTAAGCCAAACGGGATCCATATCCTCAAAGATCACCCGTATGAGGTCCTGAGCAATCACCCAAGTAGTCTTTGACGGCATCTTCATCTAGTGCAGCTAAACCGCGCAATTATTTGTAATGATGAGAAAAGACATAAATAAAAGGGGTAAGTCTAAGACTTAGTGACTTTTAACGTAGATAATATTCATGCCAGTTTAAGTAATGAACTTAGATATTTAATAAGCAAAAATAGTTCCATCATGACAACTTATTTATGCGTGATATATGTACAATAATGATATATGCATACAATGTAAGCAACAATCATAGTTCAACAGTATAGTCTACCTGAGATATTACCCCTTCTCAGTAGGGTTGATGCTGTCCCGAGGGACCTACAATACAATGCCAGTGCCCCAGCCATTGCATAACATATCGTACGTAACATTAGTAGCACGATCGAGTCCGACCTCGAGTGGCCCACACCAACTAATGACATCCGTCCTATAATGTCCGAACCATTAGGAATGGTTGCACTAAGGTCACAAAACCCAAAGCCCCATATAACACACACATTTGACCATAAAGCTAACATGTATAATAAGCTTATGGCCAATACTACTGCACGTATCGGTGTACCATGTCATACGATGCAATTATTATTGTACAAATTTAAATGTACTTGTAAGCACATGAGTCGTGTGCAATATGGTGGTGTGCAAGTGCGAGGTCGAACCCACAAGGAATTGTATTCTTGTAAGGTCAATTTATATCTAAGCTAATTTAATCCTAATCTAGTTCCAAAAGAGGTTTTGAATTTGGTTTTGAAATTTAAAAGACAAAACATAAATTAAATAAAAGAAAGCAAAAGATAAAGTTACTAAGGTTTGATAATTCACACTCACCGTTACATAAAAACATACTCTATGCTCATTAATATCAATCTGAAGTTCTCACAATCAAAATCTTAGATATGTTTTACTACGCTTCAAAGAATTAACCAAAACCATCCCATGTATCCATTCATTGATCAAATCACAAAAGGAATCCAAATTCAATTGAAACACCAGATGTATCCGTAGAACAAATCACAAGGGATATCCAATTTTTATGAGTTAAAAACCAATTAATTAATCATATAAAATTATCTCAAATCATCACATGTATCCTTGAATCACAAGAGATATCCTAAAATCACTCCACATAATTAATTAGGAGTAAAACAATTGAAACAATAAACTCTATAAAATCATATTAATAAAAACTTACAATAACAGCAATGGTGTTCTTCAACGGTGAGGCTTCATCCCCAACCTTAGTTGGGAGTTAGCCCAACTTACAAAATAAATCCTAAACTGTAGAAAAACTAAACTACAGAGAAGTTGTGAATTTTTGTCTTCAGGCTTGTATATCTTTTCTTGAGTACAAAGAGGTCTATTTATAGGCTTAGAGAAGTCCTAAAAGCCCTAGTAAACTTAGATAATTCGGAGGTCAGTCTCCCAGTCAAAATAGAAGTCTGAAATCCAGATAAGATTCGCTCAAATTTGCGTTCTCATATTGCGGGATGATTTAGGCATAGTAAACGTCTGAATTAGGAAAATCCTATTTCACAATAAATTGTAGCATTTTGAACTAGCTTTTCACTTCCGTTCAAATCACTTCAATCCGATAATTGAGCAGCAAGTTATGGTCAAAACACTGAAACATGTGCAGAATCTAAATTTGAATCTAATCCAAATTTATCTCCATTTAGGGAAATTTCGATTTTATCCATTCTTTGATTTGGTCAAACTTAACCACATCTTCTAGGTCTTCTCAAAGTATGCTTTATTCCAAGACTATGCAATTTTCTCATTTTAAGTGCAGTTTCTCTTCAACAACCTACAGAACACTAAAACACAAATCTAACATAAAGCGTTAGATAACGACACGGCTAAAGAATTAACTAATGTAAATTAAGGGGTCCAAATATGTAATATTTGGCTTTTATCAATTATCTTGTTTGTATTTTACATGCATGTCATTTTACAAGTCTCACTTGGTTAACATGTTCAGCATAACGTTTTTCTCAATATGACAGAGTTCATGTGTAATAAGTATCAAATGTGAGAGTTGTAAAATATGCATGTTTTCTTAATACACAAAATAAATGTGTAACGCATGGGAAAATAGCAATGAGCATTATGTGAGTTAAAACTCACCTGGATCAATAAGCGTCTCCGAAAACTCCAAAAGATCTGGGTTCTCCAAATCTATGGAAAACCTTCTATTAGTCCTAATTCTACTAAAACAACTCTAAAGTAAGGAAAACATGAGCTATGGGACGGTTGGTGAAAATAGGATTTCCCTTCCACACATTGACCGTACGTCCAGGCTCAGGCCCGTACGTCCACCATGTCATGATGGGCCGTGATGTACAAATTAAATGTACTCGCAAGTGCACAAGTCGTATGCAATATAATGGGGGTGCAAGTGCGAGGTCGAACCCACAAGGAATTGTATTCTTGAAAGCAAAATTAAATCTAAACTAATTAAATCCTTCTCTAGTTCCAAAATGGTTTTGAAGTTGATTTTGAAATTTAAAGACTAAAACATAAAATAAACACAAAAGGTAAAGTACTAAGTGCGGAATCCACACTCACCAAATCGAACAACACATACTTTATGTTAATCAATATTAATAAGTTCTCACCAATCAAATCTTATGTTTGTTTCACTATTTACTTCACAAATTAATCAAAACATTCCTTGTATCCATTCTTTACCCAAATCACAATAGAAATCCAATTATCAATTAAATCATTAGCTATATCCGTAAATCATGCACAAATATCCAATCTATATTGAAACATCCGTTGTATCCAGAAAATAAATCACAAGAAAATCCAATCTTTTAATCAAGAAAACCAAGAAGTCAATTGTATTGAATTATCACAAATCATCTAATATATCCTTAAATCACAAAAGATATCCAAGATACATTCAACCCAATTAAAAAAGTAAAACAATTAAAATATTAAACCATAAAATCGGACAATAGAAACTTACATAAAATACTGTTGTTCTTCATAGATGAGGCTTCATCCCCAACCTTAGTTGGGGGTTAGCCCGACATAAATATAAGTCCTAAACTACAGAAAAAACTAAATTAAAGAGAAGCTGTGAATTTTTACCTCCAGGCTTGTATATCTTTTCTTGAATGCAGAGATGTCTATTTATAGGCTTAGAGAAGTCCTAAAAGCCCAAGTAAACCTAGATAATTCGGAGGTCAGTCTCCTTGTCCAATTAGAAGTCTGAAATCCGGATAAGATTCGCTCAAATTTGCGTTCTCATATTGTGGGATGATTTTGACAAAGTAAACGTCCGAATTAGGAAAATCCTATTTCACAATAAATTGTAGCATTTTGAACGAGCTTTCCACTGCCATTTGAATCATCGCAATCCAATATTTGAGCTGAAAGTTATGGTCAAAATACTGATACGTGTGCAGAATCTTAATTTGAATCAAATCCGAAATTATCTCCATTTAGGGAAATTCCGATTTTCTCCTTCATTTGATTTGGTCAAGCTTAACCACATCTTCTAGATCTTCTCAAAGTATGTTTTATTCCAAGACTTTGCAATTTTTCCCTTTTAAGATGCAGTTTCTCTTCAACAACCTACAAAACACTAAAACACAAATCTAACACAAAGCGTTAGATAACAACATAGCTAAAGGATTAACTAATGCAAATTAAGGGGTCCAAATATACAATATTTAGCTCTTATCAGGCCGTACATCCGACACAACACCATACGTCTACTATGTGGGTTCTCCCTATGTGGGTTCTCAGGGAGAACCTCATTTTCTCTCGACTGTCCACTTATTCTCCAATTCTTATGGCTATTCAGAACACCCTAAAGCTTTCTAGTCTAGTGTGCAACCTCCATGCAATGTAACAATGCTAAGTTAACGAAAACACTAACCCAAACGGGTTTTAACGCATAACTAAGCTAGCAACTACAACTAAACACAAAACAAACAGCATAACGACGTATTTAAAAAGCTAAGGATCAAACGTTATCTCCTTGAAACAAAACCGCAAGAGTTTCTCCTCACGAACGTTCCGACACACCCAAATGCCTCACACACACACTCACAAAACACTCACAACACTTTGGGAACTCACACTGGCAGCCTAAGGGCGTCTAAAAATGAGTGAAGAACAATGAGGGGTAGGGAGTATTTATAGGAGAGGGCTGCCAACAACTCCCCTAGCAAAGTAGTGGATGTCCGGCCAAAGGGACATACATCTGGTGGTCTTCGCATAGCGGTCCAAAGGCTAGTATTCAAAAAGTAGCGTACGTCCAGTGGTCCCACATATGCCCACCTGTACGGTTTGCAAAGCATATGTCCGATGGTCCCACTGTATGTCTACACTACAAACAACAATGTACGCTTGCTAGACCTAGCGTACATCCACCCTAAAGTCCAAATTACCTCTCTAGTGGCCTTAGTGACCCAAAGCCCAAATTAACTCCCCCAACTAAGCTACTTATGCCTAGTTAATAATTTGGGTCACTACATCATGCCATTCCACCAAAATATTTCTTTCAGATCTTAGTAGATCTTTGTAGTCTCGGGATGTACTGTGTATCAGGACTTGTGTGTTTTGGTAAGGATATCTCACCTTAGTTTTGCATCATTAAGGATAACTACCCTGGTATCACCAGTTCTTAGTAAGTCATCTTTGGTAAAATGAAAACCCAAAGCCTTACCTTGATTTGCTTTCTCCATAAGCTCTTGTAGTTGAGGATGGTTCTCTTAAGCTAACTTGATTCGGTCTACAGTCATTTGTCGGATTATGAGGGTTGCTATTATGGCATCATCATCATCATTTGGAGCAACTTCAAGTTGAATCATGCCAAGTTGCTTGGCAAGTTGGTCAGGAGAGGATGGGGTTTCAGAAATTACACTTTGTGAATTTTTGCTTAGAGCATCAGCAACCACATTTGCCTTTCCTGGGTGGTACAAAATATAACAGTTGTAGTTTTTTTAACAATTCTAACCACCTACGTTGCTTGTAAGACCCAAGAAAATAATTAATTTTACTATTAATAACCTCATAGTAATTTGAATTAATTAGTAGAATAAATTACGTTTGAAATGATTTAGAATTATAGATATGTAATAATAATGACATTATCATAATTGAAATATAAACAAGATTGATTAATAAATAATATTTGTGTAATAATAATATAATAACAATATTACTTAATGATGATATATTTATGTAATATTTTTAGTAATAAAGAGATGAACTAATAATAATGTTAGTGTGACAATCGATTAATAAATAAAATATGTTAATAGTACTAGAATAATAAAGTGTAATTATAAGTCCTAGCGTAGTAAATAATTATATGTATAGTAAATTGTAGTTGAAATAAATGGTAGGGGGTGAAATAAGAAATTAAGAAAGATGAATTAAATGTAGTGGGGGTAATCTTGCAATTCTAAATAGATATAGGGGTTTTATTAATAGGGAATCTTATCCCTTGCCATGTGTTGGGCTATTAGTGGCTAGGAGGAGATATCTTATCTCCTAGGTTTTAAAAAAATGCACAAGGGCAAAGCCCTTTAGTTTCTCACATGCATCCCCACCACACCCCCCCCCCCATTCTTTTCCCTTTTCTTTCTTTTCCTCTTCACCTCATGTAACATCCCCAGCCCAAAAGGGTTAGGTTTGTTAATCCTCTTTCTTACACACAAAGATCCATAAGGTTTATCAATTAAATAAGACTAGTATAAAAATTTGAATACATAACAGTCTATATTATCATGTCAACAATAATAACTAAACTGAAATAATCCTGTTTAACAAAATATGTCTCACAAATGATAATAGCGTTCCTTATTAAAATAAATTCATCAATCTCTAAAAGAAACTGTGCCGATACACTTATTAACTTGACTAAGGTGAAAACACAAGAATTTCCTAAATACGCCCACCCCCATTCCGACCTCCTAAAGCAACCTGATCAACACTTGAAACAAGAAATAAAACTGATGAGTCCAAAGGGGCCTAGTAAGTGAAATCCACAACCATAGGCAGTTTTACTCCTCATCCCATTTTTAAAAATGGAACTCATAACTACATATGTTCCCAGTATATTTTTAAAAAATAAAATAGAATAAGAAACATAAAGCACATAAAATACATTATCATCAATAAAATTATTGATAGTCTTTATCTCATACTGGGGCCCATGTATACTATTACCCTCGTATACTAGGGTTGCGCGGTCCTTGCGACCTGGGATGAGATACTGTGGCCGCAGCCCTGTCCCTCGGCCAGCCAATTAATTCTGGGTGCACTCAGCATGGCAAAATAAAACTGTGATTGAACTACCTTTTGGCAGAGCCTTCAGTGGTTGCGCCTCCATCCTTAGCATCGGTATTGAACTTCTTTCTTGGTTCTCTTGGGCCAAAAATACTCTCCTCCATACATGTTCATTGTAAAACTTTTTCTCATTTCTTGTACTTCTCTTAATACTTCTTTAGGTACATCGTAGGGCATCATGTAGGAGGGTTTATCATCATTTCTCACAATTTCTTAAAGACATCATATTTTCTTAACATTATTTTTTCTCAAACTTATCATGCATGTAACATAATTCGGTAATATAAACAAAATGATCATTTGCAATTTGAAACAAAAGCATGGCATGATAATTTTTCTGGAAGGGATAGTAAATTCACTTACCTCTTGACTGCAGTTAAGAATTTCCTCTGACTGCTAACTAATCTCTTGAAGGAAGTACAGACACATTACAACCCTTATACATGACATAATAATGCATTCTATTACTACTATGGGTTGGCTTGCTAATCAATTGAGAATAGAATGAACTTACTTAGGTATTTAGGTATGCTTCTCAATAAATTCCAAAAAATTATTTTCGCTCATAGTACTCTCATATTTATATATAAAATATGTACTTCACTTATTCCATATATGTATATAAATATACACACGTCAGGATACTATGTATGTATATATATATATATGAAAAACTTGAAACTTTATATGTATATGTTTATCAACGCCTCAAATTAATATATCCATATCTTTATACTTTACAATATCACATGCATAATATATATACTGCAGATCATTATGTATATATATAAATATATTTAAACTAAGTTTAAAGTATTCCCCATATATATACACTTTACAGTGTTCTTCATATATATATATATTTAAATATATCTCTATACTTTATATAAATATATATTTATAGGTCATTCAAATCACTATGAATATATAACTATATATTTTATATTTATATATTTGAGTGCTAACAAAGATGGTTTCAATATGCATGCATGCACCTTGCGTTATAGATATATGTATTCACGTGAGGAGTAAAAGAAAAGAAGGTAATCCTCTCTTTCTCACCACTGGTCAACACAACAATCAAGGCATACCATTACAAAACTTTGCCCCACTAGTTTTCTAAGAATGGATGTATGAATGAAGGAGAAAGAAGAAAAATTAAGGGTGCAAGGAGTAATACCTGGAGAGCAACAGACCGTGGTGAGTGAATTGCAGAGTGAAGCGTGAAGGAGGCTGCCTCTAGGGTTTTGTCTTATCTAGTTATATAGGTTGGGAGAAAGAGACACGAAAAGGGTTTTTTTTTTTTTTTTTTTTTGAAAACAGGCAGCAGCTTAGGGTTTCTTCTCTCTTTTTTTTTTTCCTTTATTTTATTGTTACTATTATTACTATTATTTTATTTTATTCTTTTACAAACTATTTACATATTATTATTATTATATATATATGAACATATATACCTATACAGATATAACTATATATATTTTTTATTATTAATATCTATATATATATTTTTTCAATGGTCCATTCTCAATGTTAACTTAAGCCAACCCTTTAAAAAACTATGAGTCAACTAACAATACCCTAAAGATTTAGGATTGTCACACCTCACCCTCACGCACGCCCCTTTTTCTCCCCCATCCTCCTTTCCCCTTCTCTCTATCACACACGCACACTTCATGAGGAAGAGAGAGTGGCCAAGATTGAGTAAGAGAGAGTGACCGAATGAGAGAAAGAGAGTTGCTACCAGAAGAAGAAGAAGAAGAAGAAGAAGAAGAAGAAGAAGAAGGAGGTGAGGAAACACAAGGGAATTCTAGCCATGAGTTTGATGAGGTAAAATGTCTAGTCTCTCTCTATATTTTCGTTATACCCACTAGGATTGAAGCTTGAAAATATATGGATTTGTGGGATTTGGGATTACGTCCGAAAATTAGGGTTCTTGAATGGATTTTGGGGATTTTGTTATATGGTTAAAATCTCTAGTTTCTCTTTAAGGTTTTGTGCTACCCATTGGATTCTAAGCTTGAAATCATAGTGATTTGGGTAATCTCTAATTAGGTCCAAAAATTTGGGGGAATTTTAATAAGTAGCCTAATTCCTAAAATTAATGTGGGGTTTTTATGTGTAATAGATTTCTATGTATTATTCAAGTTCCGAGTTATTGAATTAATGTGTTGAAACTCTAATTTTACCTATTGGTAAAGTATGGGCATAAACCCTAATTTGTATAGTATGAAATTAAATTGGGGCTTTTGGTATGTGAACCCTAGGATGGCTAATTGGATGGGTTAATTGCATTTAAAGTGTTAATTAACCCTAGACTTTCATGGGTTCAATGGAAATTGGTGCATATGAGGTTTAGGTTCTAATGTCATATTAGAATCACAATGATTATTGTAAATGTTTATTAGTAGTATAAATTGGGGGTAAACAACAATGGGTATGGATATACATATATATATTGCGTATGATAAGGGAGTAAATAGGTATATAATGTGATAAGTAGTAAGTAGATAAGTTGATGGGTTTAATGGTTTAACAATGATAGTGAGTTCCAATAGTAAGCATGTTGGTATACATAGAGTATGTATGATAAGGTTATAGAATAAATGAATAAATGAGCATTAGAGAATAATAATTATAGGGTTAAGTGTAATGCCTAACTTAGAGTCTATGTATATGCCTTTAGAGTTAGTGATTAAATATATACTATGTTATAAGATAATAGTCTAGTTTAACAAAATTATTAAGACATTAAATAGTTAAAGACTTAATTTAATTAGAATTGTTTAAGTAATGCATTTACTTGATTAAAGAATAGAGTATTAAATAAAATGATTTAAGATAAGAAGGTTGTGATGTCTACCTAGTTGTGATAAAGTGAGAGATGCTTGTGGGATTCAAGTGTCTTGGTGAAGTTTGAGTTGAGTTTAAGTATGTGTTTATTATGTAAATACATAGGTGCATGCAAGTGGGTCAAGGTTACTAAGAGAACCCAAGCGGATCAAGGTAAGTATTTTACTTACTGGGCAAATAGATGTTATTTTTATGGTTTATAATGTTTTATGATACTTTGATGATTTAATGATGTTTCATGTAAGTATTTGACTTATTGGTAAAAAATATGTTGTTTTGTGGTTTACAATGCTTTATGATGCTTTGTTGATATAATGATATTTCATGAGATATTTTGATGAAGGTTTTTTAGGAGCATTTATGAGTTTACAAGATGAAATGATGATTATGTTATGAGTATGATTTTATGATATGAGTATTTATGAGATAAGCATTTATGAACATGAGCATTGAAATGGAAACGGTGATACAACTCCTGTGGTGATGAGATATCCTTTTACTATCGTAGAAAATGGCCCGTATTTAATTGAAACGGTGATACAACTCCTGTGGTGATGAGTTCTCCTTTCATTATCATAGAAAATGGCACGTACTTAATGAAAATGGTGTTACAACTTGGTGGTGATTGAGATATGGTCTCACTACCCTTGTGACGCCCGGCCCGATGGGCAAATCAATTAACTAGTAATTGATCCCACGGCATGTCATCCCAGCCATGTCCCTCTAGGACACGACCTCCGGGAAATCACTTTCCACATCTTAACGAGAAAACTGCAGCAAAAGACTTTACTAAGACTATGGGATTAAAAGATAGTAATTGAAACATCACACAACAATACTAGAGATAAAAGTACTACGTCATCATAATATTATAAATAGTCACCAAATGTATTGGGCATCAAACTATCAGCAGGAAAATAGGTACAACCCAAAATAAAAAATTGTCAACATAGTTCACAAAAGATCAACAAATCAAAGCCTAGACATAAGCTTAAGCATCGCTAATGAGATCAAAATCTCAATCATGTTTGCACAAGCAGATCCTCCATCTTCCCACATCACTTTAAGCCAAACAAGATCCATATCCTCAAAAATCACACGTATCAGGTCCTGAGCAATCACCCAAGTAGTCTCCGACGGCATCTTTGTCTAGGGCAACTAAACCACGCAACTATTCGTAATGACGGGGAAAGACATAAATAAAAAGGGTAAGTTTAAGACTTAGTGATTTTTAATGTAGATAATACCCATGCCAGTTTTAGTAATGAACTTAGATGTTTAATAAGCAAAAGTAGTTCCATTATAACAGTTTATTTATGCATGATATATATAATAATGATATATGCATACGATGTAAACAACAATCATAGTTTAATAGTATGGTCTACCCAAGATATTACCCCTTCTCAGCAGGGCTGATTCTATCCCGAGAGACCTATAATACAGTGTCAGTGCCCCAGACATTGAATAACATACCATATGTAACATTGGTGGCACGATCGAGTCCAACCTTGAGTGGCCCACACCAACTAATGACGTCCATCCTATAGTGATCGAACCATTAGGAATGGTTGCATTAAGATCACAAAACCAATGGATCCAAAGCCCTATATAACACACACATTTGACCATAAAGCTAACATGTATAGTAAGGTTATGGCCAATACTACCGCATGTACCGGTGTACCATGTCATACGATGGAATTATCTTCTATGTATTTTACATGCATGTCATTTTACAAGTCTCACTTGGTTAACATGTTCAGTACAACGTTTTTCTCAAAATGATAGAGTTCATGTGCAATAAGTATCAACTGTGATAGATGTAAAATATGCATGTTTTCTCGATATACAAAACAGATGTGCAGTGCATGGAAAATAGCAATGAGCATTATGTGAGTTAAAACTCATTTGGATTGATAAGCATCTTTGAGAACTCCGAAAGATCTGAGTTCTCCAAATCTGTGGAAAACCTTCTATTAGTCCTAATTCCACTAAAACACCTCTAAAATAAGGAAAACAAGAGATATGGGATAGCTGGTGAAAATAGGATTTCTCTGTCACATATTGACCGTACGTCCGGGCTCGGGGTCGTACGTCCGCCGTGTCACGACAAGCCGTACGTCTGACAAGACATCATACATCCGCTATATGGGTCATCGGAGAGAACCTCATTTTCTCTCTTCTGTCTGCCTATTCTCTGACTCCTAGGGCTACTAAGAACAGCTTAAAGCCTTCTAGTCTAGTTTGCAACCTCTATGCAACGTAACAACGCTAAGCTAACGAAAATGCTAACCCAAATGGGTTTTAAAGTGTAACTAAGCTAACAACTACAACTAAACATAAAACGACCAACATGATCACGTATTTAAAAGCTAAGGGTCGAACGTTACCTCATTGAAAAAAAACCACAAGAGTTTCACCTCACAAACGTTGTGAAACACACAAACGCCACACACACACACTCTCAACACACTTAAAACACTTTGGAAACACTCTGGGAACACTCTGGCAGCCTGGGGGCGTCTGAAGTTGTGCAAAACACGAAGAGGGTAGGGTGGTATTTATAGGCCCAGAAAAGAAGCGGACGTCTGGTCAAGTAGCGCACGTCTAGTGGTTCTTGCCCAGTGGTTCTGTGGCTGCCTCGTACATCCAGGTATTAACTAGAGGGTATTCAAAAAGTAGCGTACATCCAGTAGTCCCCCCTATATGTCCGCACTACTGACAGCAACGTACATCCACTAGACCTAGCGTACATCCGCCCAAAAGTCCAAATTACCCTTCTAGTGTCCTTAGTGATCCAAAGCCCAAATTAACTCCCCCAACTAAGTTCCTTATGCCTAGTTAATAATTTGGGTCACTACATTTTCCCCTACTTATAAGAATTTTGTCCTCAAAATTTTGAGACAAATACCAAAAGAACAGCGCTTAATAAGGAGTGAAATGTTACCTTTCATCCATAGAGTCTCCTTCGTCATGCTCGGTAGGTTCTTGGATTATCTCATCCCATTCATTAATTGGTACATCATCCTCTTCAAATAGTTGTGGAAAATCGCCAAGCAAGTCGTTGAGTGCATCGTACTTGATGTTGCCCATGCTATACCAATCCTCGTCAATCTCTACTCCCAAGTTTATCCATTCGCAGAAGGAGTAGTTCCACACACAATCTGGGTCGATTGGTATAGGTGCCATAATCACAATCATTCAAATAAATGCGGGTAGCGACTTTACATGTCGTGTTCTACTTCCCATGATGCCTCCTCAACTCCATGATTGCGCCACAGTACCTTGACGATAGGAATTGTCTTGGTACATAGCACTTACTCCTTCTTGTCCACGATTTTCATTGGTTCTTCCACGTAGGTTTATCCCTCCTAGATTTCCAATGGCTCATACTCAACAATCGTATCGGGGTTAGTGATGTACTTCCTTAGCATAGAGACGTGGAAAACATCATGCGTTCCGATCAAATCTGGGGGTAAAGCATTCCTATAAGTCAACCTCCCCACTCTTTGAGTGATCTCAAATGGTCCAACAAATCTAGGGCTAAGCTTCCCCTTCTTCCCAAACTGCATTATCCCCTCATAGGTGATACCTTCAGGAACACACAATCCCCCGCTTCGAGCACCAAAGGCCTCCTACGGTTATTAGCATAACTCTTCTGCCGACTTTGAGCTGCACTCATCCTTTCCTTGATGAGACGCACCTTGTCACGAGTGTCCTGAATCACTCTGGCCCTAACATCTGTCTCTCACCATCCTTTCCTTGCACGCACCTTGTCACGAGTGTCCTAAATCAGCTCTGGCCCTAACGTCTGTCTCTCATTGACGTTGTCCCAATACAAGGGTGACTGATACTTTTGTCCATAAAGTGCTTCATATGGCGGCATTCCAATAGTCACCTGATAACTGTTGTTGTAGGCAAACTTGATCAAAGGCAAGTATTGAACCCAGCTACCTTTGAATTCCAACACACATGCCCGCAACATATCCTCTAGAATCTAGTTCGTCTGCTCAAACTGACTATCTGTCTGAGGATGGAAAGTAGTACTGAACTTTAGCTCCGTCCTCATTTCCTTATGAAGATTTTGCCAAAATCTTGAAGTAAAACTATAGTCTCTATTTGAAATGGTTGCCGATGGTACTCCATGTAAACAGACTATATTCTGGACATATAGTCTGGCCAACTTATCCATCAGATCCTTAACTTTTATGGGAATAAAGTGAGCACTCTTTGTTAGACAATCGACAACAACCCAAATGGAATCTTCCCCAGTGGGTGTCCTTGGCAAACCCAAAATAAAGTCAACGCGATCTTGTCCCACTTCCATTTTGGTATAAGTAATGGCTTAAGCGTCCCCACCGGTCTATAATGCTCTGCATTCACTTGTTGGCAAGTCAAACATTGCTCTACAAACTTCACAATGTCCTTCTTTATATTGTTCCACCAATATGACCACTTCACATCACGGTACATCTCGGTGCCTCTAGGATGCACAGTGTATGGAGAATGATGAGCCTCACTCATTATCTCCTTCCTCAACCCTTCGATTCCCACACACACTTACTTGAAATGGGTGAGCAACCCGTCCTCCTTAAGACAAAACTCCTCTGCTTTACCTTCCACAAGCAATTGCTTGATCTTGGCACACTTAAGGTCCTCAAGCTGAGCAGCCTTAATTCTTGCAAGCAATTCTGATTGAACCATCAGGTTAGCCAGGTGTATGGGTATACCTTCGCCTACTACTCCCAATCCAATCCAGTAAGTTCCTTAATCAACTGGGGTTGAGAAATCCCATGAGTGGTAAGCTCCACTGTAGATTTCCTACTCAACGCATCTGCTACCACGTTAGCCTTGCCAGGATGATAATTGATCTCGCAATCATAATCCTTGATCAGCTCTAGCCACATCCTTTGCCTCATGTTCAACTCCTTCTGAGTAAAGAAATACTTCAAACACTTATGGTCTGTGTAGAGATCGTACCTTTTGCCATTCAAGTAATGCCTCTAAATCTTAAGAGCAAACACAACCACTGCCAACTCCAGGTCATGTGTAGGATAGTTTTGCTTGTATGGCTTTAGCTGGCGTGAAGCATAGGCAATAACATTGATATTTTTGTTTTACATCAACATGCAACCTAAACCTTTCTTAGAAGCATCACTATATACTACTAAATTACCAGATTTTGTAGGTAATGCCAACATTGGAGTAGTCACCAATCGCCTCTTCAGGTCTTGGAAACATTGCTCACACTCATCTGTCCAAACAAAACGAGCGTTCTTCCTAGTCAAAGCAGTGAATGGTCCTGACAGCTTCGAAAAATCTTCGATGAAGTGTCGATAGTAACCAGCGAGTCTTAAGAAACTCTTAATCTTGAACACGCTAGTTGGTCTTGTCCACTCTACCACGACCTTCACCTTTTCTGGGTCAATTGCTACTCCTTCACCAGAAATCACATGTTCGACGAAAGACACGCTATCCAGCCAAAACTCACACTTCTCGGGTTTAGCATAGAGCTTCTCTCTCCTAAGCCCTTTCCAATGCCTTCCGCAGATGTTCCTCGTGCTCCTCTGACGTTTTTGAGTAGATCAAGATGTCGTCAATAAAGACAACGGTGAACTGATCCAAGTAGTCATGAAAGACTCTGTTCATCATGTCCATAAAGACTGCTGGTGCATTAGTTAGTCCGAAAGACATAACTATGAACTTGTAGTGTCCATAACGAGTCCTAAAGTCTGTTTTAGGAATATCCTCTTCCTTCACCCTCACTTGGTGATAGCCTGAGCGCAAATCGACCTTAAAAAACACTCGCGCTCCTTGCAGCTGATCCAATAGGTCGTCAATCCTTGGCAAAGGATATCGATTCTTGATCATCACCTTATTCAACTCCTGATAGTTAATGCACATCCTCATTGACCCGTCCTTCTTCTTAACAAATAACACCGACGTTCCCCACGGTGATATACTAGGGTGAATAAAACCCTTGTCCAAAAGCTCCTGGAGCTGTTCCTTTAGCTCCTTCAACTCCGAAGATGTCATCCTATATGGTGCCTTAGAGATAGGATTAGTGCCTGGCACACACTCAATCCCAAACTTCACCTTCCTCTGTGGTGGTAATCTAAAGTAGTCTATCAAAAAGACATCTGGATACTCACACACCACAAAGGTCCCCAATGTACACGGTTACACTTCTTGCACAGCTTTGACGTCTGATTCTTTTGTGAAGAAACTAGAGGGTTACCAAAGGTACGTCCTTGTGACCTCTGGGGTGGAAAACTCCCTACCACCATTCTCTTAGCTGGCCCGGCTCCTCCGACCAAAGTACCAATTCCTTGAGTCCTCCTCTTCTCATCCGCGTACTCAGCTGCATTCTTCGTCGGACTTTCCTCATGGATCAATGCCCTATCGACCAACTAGGAGAAATCCCAAATGTCGAAACAGCTCATCATGATCAGAATACAAGAGTTCAGACCTGATTCGAACTTCTTCACTTTCTTTTCCTAAGTCAGGATGAGGTATAACCCAAAGTGTGACAACTGCAGAAACTTTGCGGCATACTCAATCACCGACATCCTTCCTTGGACCAAATCCAAAAACTTCTGTGCCTTAACCTCCTACACGACTCTAGGAAAGTGCCGATTGAACTCGTGTTTGAAGACTTCCCAGGAAATGGCAGCTCTGAACCCAAGTCAATGACACGTACCACTTTCTTGTCTTGCCACCAGTGCTTTGCTTCCCTAGTCAACTTATAAGCAACATAAGCCACCTTCTGCTCATTGGTACATCTACGGGTAGCAAACAACTTCTCCACGTCGTTCAACCAATTCTCAACACGGATGTGGTTACCTCTCTCATCAAAACTATTCGAGTGATGACTACAAAAATCCTTCAAAGAACATCCAGTACCTTCAACTAGCTGTCTTGCAACCCTATCGCGATCTAAAGCCAAAACCAACTGGCTAATCACGTCAATCACTTGACTTCCTAGGAGCATTGCTTCATCAACAGCAATGTCCACAGACTCGGGGTGAACACTTCCCTCACCAATCTCCACTGCATTAGGTCTAACTGCAGGGTTCCTTCAGGGCGGCATTCTTTGCAGCGAAGAGTAGAGTTAGAATCAACTCTACTAGAACCAAGCGACCAAGTCTTCAAACTAAGTCCTACTCGCTTATCTAGCCTAATCTCTGGTGTGATCATGGCCTAAGTTCTCTTTTCCCTTTATACTATAGTCTTCTCAAAGCAAAAGCTTTGATACCAATTGTGACACCCCGCCTGATGGGAAAATCAATCAACTAGTAATTGATCTCACAGTGCTCCATCTCAGCCACGTCCCTCTAGGACACGACCTCTGGAAAATCACTTTCCTCGTCGTAACGAGAAAACTATAGTGGAAGACTTTACCAAGACTATGGGATTAAGAGACAGTAATTGAAACATTTACAACAATACCAAAGACAAAGTACTACGTCATCATAATATTATAAATAGTCACCAAATGTATTGGTCATCAGACCATCAGTAGGAAAATAGGTACAACCCAAAATAAATAACTGTCAACATAGTTCACAAAATATCAACAGATCAAAGCCTAGACTTAAGCTTAAGCATCACTAATGACATCAAAATCTCAATCATGTCTGCACGAGCAGATCCTCCATCTTCCTACATCGCTCTAAGCTAAATGGGATCCATATCCTCAAAAATCACCCGTATCAGGTCTTGAGCAATCACCCAAGTAGTTTCCAACGGCATCTTCGTCTAGGGCAGCTAAACCGCGCAATTATTCGTAATGATGGGGAAAGACATAAATAAAAAAGGTAAGTCTAAGACTTAGTGATTTTTAACGCAGATAATACCCATGCCAATTTTAGTAATGAACTCAGATGTTTAATAAGCAAAAGTAGTTCTATCATGACAGTTTATTTATGCGTGATATATGGAATGTTGATATACACATGCTTGATCACTTCCAAAATGTCATCATACTTTGAACTTTTCTTTGGCCCTATCAATCTTTCTGGATACAGAGCTTTGAGAACATATTTCTTGGATTGATCCTCAACTTTTGGAATGGCTGTGTCTAGCCCAATATCTCATGCAGGTTTGTCTTGGCTCTCTTCCTCTTCTTCAGGTCTGGTTACTTTATTATCTATATGTTTTCCTGACCTCAAAGTGGTGATTGCTTATACGTGTTCCTATCCACAAGTAGGAGTAAGGGAACTCCCAATACTGAACTGCCCCTTTGGGTTAGGCACAGGTTGAGTCGGGAACTTCCCTCTTTCTCTTTCCCCCACTTGATTCGCTAGCTGGCCAATTTTCCCTTCTATATTGGCAACAAAACTTTTAAGCTCTTGAATGTCTCTGCTATTGACTATGGGGGCATTCTTTAGCTCTTGCAGGGATTTGTCAGTTGACTGCATGAACTTGTCAGTTGATTGCGTGAACTTGTCTGATGACTACATGAATGCTTTAAGTGTATCTTCTAGTGAAGACTGAGGTGCAGGCTGTGGTGCTTGATAAGCAGATGGTTGAGCTTGGTATGATGGCTGATATTGATATTGATTTTGAGCTTGAGTGGAATTACCTCCCTGATTCAGTGGCTAATTCTGCTTCCAAGAAAAATTTGGGTGATTCTATCACCCTAAATTGTAAGTTTCAAAAAATGGTCCACTTGTGGGTTTTCTATACTCATTGAAGGCACTGACTTCCTCAATCGGTTGTTCTATTGACAAAGTAGGGCAATTTTGAGTGAAGTGCATTAGACTGGTACATAACCCGTATATATCAACTTGGTAAGTATCTACGACATTCATTGGTTTGTTCAGGACCAGAGTCTCAAATTGACATTTGAGAACCTTAACATCCTCCCTTAACTCAGCATTGTCCTTCACCTCATACAAGCCTCTTGTCTTGGGAGCAGGATCTTGTCTATCCCAACTATTTTGGAAGTCCCATTTTTGTGCTCGCTCGGCCATTTCATCCAACATTCTGTAGGCTTCATCTCCCATAAGGTTTAAGAATTCTTTACCATTCATGGTTTCAAGCGAGTTTCACTCACTTGGTGTCAATCCTCTGTAGAAATATTGAACAATTGTCTCCTTCTCAAACTCGTGGGGTGGACACTTCATAGTAAGCTCTTTAAACTTCTCCCAACTGTCAATGAATCTCTCTCCCTCTTTCTGCCTGAAGTTGGTGATCTTAAGACGGTAATCGTTAATCTTGGCAATTGGGAAAAACTTGTGATAAAACTTATTCTGCATCATTTCCCAAAAGGTGATAGATTCTGGTCTCATGTTATGTAGCCAGGCTTTCGCCCTATCATGTAAGGAAAAAGGAAATAACCGAAGACATACCAAGTCTATCGGTACATTTGGTGATTTGACAAATTCACATACCTCCTTGAAGGTCCTCAGATGATCATATGGATCTTCATTCTCTAACCCTCTAAAACAAGGAAGGTTGTTAAGCGAACTTGGCTTCAACTCGAAGCGGATGGCATTTTCTAGCACCATTATACATGACGGTGTGCTAGTAGCAGCGGGTGCAAATAGCTGCCTGAGAGATCTAGGTGGATTATGCTCTCCCATCTTCACAATTTTTCTAACTCAGACTCGAAACTTTGAGAATCGGCAATCTTTGACCGCGGATTTGGTGGTATTCTTTGATTATCCCTCGCCGTCCGTTCAATCTCTTAATCAAAATTGACTAGCTCTAGATTTAGAGATATGCGTCCAAGCATGCAAACAATAATAATAAAAAATAAAAAAATAAAATAAAAAACTACAAATAAAAGAAAAAAAACAATTTGAAAAAATTGGAATGAAAGAAAAAAAAAAAATTAGTTTGCACTCCGTAACTATGCTCGAGTGCAAGAGGAGTGGGATTGAGTGCAGGTGCGCTAATCCGTCAGTGCGATTGAGCAACAATGCGCGCACTTTAGTTCTTCTGGTTGTGAGTGCACTCAATCGTATCAAGGCTGCAATCAATTGCTCTAACAGGAACAAATGTGGTCCGTAGCTGAAAAAAAAAAAAAAAAAAAACAACAACAACAACAACAACTACTACTACTATATGTATATTTTTATTGTTAGAACATAAATAAAAATTGAATAAAAATCAAATCCTAATTATAACTAATAGAAGAATAAAGCTAATTTAGAAATAAATTGGTTTCAAGAATTAAACAAATCCAACAGCGCACCAAAATTTGTTGTACAAATTTAATGCACTCGCAAGCGCAGGAGTCGTGTGCAAGTACGACGTCGAACCCACAGGGAATTATGTTCTTCAAAGCAAGTTTAAACCTAAAATAATTCTATTCTAATCTAGTTCCCAGTTTTTGAATGATGATTGTTTGAATGAAAACAAAAGCATAAAACTAATTAAGTGAAAGTAATTTGTTGACGAAGCACTAGGGTTTTAGAATCCACATTCACACATTCATAACAACATAGTTTCATGATATATAATATTCCCTAAAGTTCTCACATATAAATCTTAGGTATATTTTACTTTTGCTTCACAAAATTAATCAAAACATCCCCAATATACATTCTTTATCCAAATCACAATAAAAATCTAATATTCAATTAAATCATTAACTGTATCCATAAATCACAAGAAAATATCCAATCTATATCAAAACATCAATTGTATCCAGAGAATAAATCTGTGACACCCTGCCTGATGGGTAAATCAATTAACTAGTAATTGATCCCACGGCGCGCCATCCTAACCATGTCCCTCCAAGACACAACCTCCGGGAAAACACTTTCCTCGTCGTAATGAGAAAACTACAACGGAAGACTTTACCAAGACTATGGGATTTAGAGACAGTAAATGAAATATCACACAGCAATACTAGAGATAAAGTACTACATCATCAATATCATAAATAGTCATCAAATGTACTGGTCATCAGGCCATCAGCATGAAATAGGTACAACCCAAAATAAACAAACGCCAACATTGTTCACAAAAGATCAATAGATCAAAGCCTAAAACTAAGCTTCAACAAAGCTAGTAAAATCAAAATCTCTATTATGTCTACATGAGCAAATCCTCCAGCCTCCCACATCGAGCTCAACCAAATAGGGTCCATGTCCTCAAAGATCACATGGATCAAGTCCTGAGCTAGCACCCAAGTCTGCTCCGACGGTATCCTCTTCTAAAGCGACTAAACTGTATAATAATCGTGATGGGAGATGAAACATAAGAAAAAAGGGTAAGTCTAAGACTTAGTGACTTTTAACACAAATAATACCCATGCCAGTTTTAGTAATGAACTCAAATGTTTAATAAGCAAAAGTAGTTCCATCATGACAACTTAATTATGCGTGATATATATATAGTAATGATACATGTATACGATGTAAACAACAGTCATAGTTCAATAGAATGGTCTACCTAAGATATTACCATTCTCAGCAGAGTTGATGCTGTCCCGAGGGACATATAATACAATGCCAGTGCCCCAACCATTGCATAATCGTACGTAACATTAGTGACACGATTGAGTCCGACCTCGAGTGGCCCACACCAACTAATGATGTCCGTCCTGTAGTGACCAAACCATTGGGAATGGTTGCACCAAGGTCATGAAACCAATGGATTCAAAGCCTCGTATAACACACACATTTGATCATAAAGCTAACATGTATAGTAAGCCCATGGCCAATATTACTGCACGTACTGGTGTACCATGTCATACGATGCAATTATCTTGTTTGTATTTTATATGCATGTCATTTTACAAGTCTCACTTAGTTAACATGTTTAGCACAACGTTTTTCTCAAAATGACAGAGTTCGTGTGCAATAAGTATAAACTATGAGAGTTGTAAAATATGCATATTTTCTCAATACACAAAATAGATGTGCAGCGCATGGGAAAATAGCAGTGAGCATTATATAAGTTAAAACCCACCTGGATTGAAAAGCGTCTCTGAATACTCTGAAAGATTCGAGTGCTCCAAATCTGTGAAAAACCTTCTATTAGTCCTAATTCCACTAAAACAACTCTAACGTAAGGAAAATAGGAGCTATGGGATGGTTGGTGAAATTAGGGTTTTCCTGCCACACGTTGACCGTACGTCTGGGCTTGGGTCCGTACATCCACCATGTCACGACAAACCGTACGTCCGGCACAATACCGTACGTAGCCTATGTGGATTCTTAGGGAGAACCTCATTTTCCCTCCACTATCCGCCTATTCTTTGACTCCTAGGGTAGGAACACCCTAAAGCCTTCTAGTCTAGTTTAAAACCTCCATGCAACGTAACAACGTTAAGCTAACAAGAACGCTAAGTCAAATGGATTTTAAAGCATAATTGAGCTAGCAACTACCACTAAACATAAAACAAGTAGCATAACGATGTAATTAAAAGCTAAGGATCGAACGTTACCTCCTTGAAACAAAACCGCAAGAGTTTCGTCTCACAAACGTCCCAAAACTCGCAAACGCCACACAGACACATGCTCACAAAGCACTCACAACACTTTGAAAACACTCTGGGAACACTCTGGCAGCCTGGGGGCATCTGGAACTTGTGAAGAATGAAGAGGGGTAGGGTGATATTTATAGGCCCAAAAAAGTAGTAGACTTCCGGCCAAGGGGCGCACGTTCGGTGGTTCTTGCCCAGTGACTCCATGGCTACCTCGTATGTCCAAGTATTATCTAGAGGGCATTCAAAAAGTAGCATATGTCCAGTGGTCCCATGTACATCCGCTTGTATGGTTTGCAGAGTGTACGTTCGGTGGTCCGACTCGTACGTCCGCACTACAGATAGCAGTGTATGTTTGCCAAACCTAGCGTACGTCCGCCCAAAAGTCAAAATTGCCCCTCTAGTGTCCTTAATGACCCAAAGCCCAAATTAACTCCCCCAAGTAAGCTACTCAAGCCTAGTTAATAATTTTGGTCACTACAAAATCACAAGAAATATCCAATCTTTTAATCAAGAAAACCAAGCAATCAATTGCATGAATTATCCTAAATCATCTAATGTATCCTTGAATCACAAAAGATATCCAAGATACATTCAATCCAATTAATAAAAAGCAAAACAATAGGAAATTGAACCATTGAATTGGAAAAATATTAAATACATAAAACTAAGTTGCTAATCATAAGTGAGGCTTCATCTTCAACCTTAGTTGAAGGTTTAGCCTCTCATGTTGCAATCAATTGCATGAATTATCCTAAATCATCTAATGTATCCTTAAATCACAAAAGATATCCAAGATACATTCAATCCAATTAATAAAAAGCAAAACAATAGGAAATTGAACCATTGAATTGGAAAAATATTAAATACATAAAACTAAGTTGCTAATCATAAGTGAGGCTTCATCTTCAACCTTAGTTGAAGGTTTAGCCTCTCATGTTATTGAAAGACAAAACGTTCTTGATAGAATTTATAATGAAAACTTGAGTACTTACAAATAATGAAACCCAAAATTGAAATCCAAAATCTAGGAAACCCTAGAACTCTCTTCTTTCTCCTCTGGAATATTGTAATTCGTAGCCTCCTAAACTAATCTGTTAATTATCTATTCATAGGCCTAAAACTAGGGTTTAAAATTTAATAAAAACTAAAATTCGCTATCAAGTCGGACGCGTACGCTCGATCGCACTGTTGGTGCACTCAAGCACACTTGGGCATGAGGCTTCCATCTGCTACGTAGCATTCGCGCTCAATTGCGGCTGTCCTGGGCTTGAGCGCATGTACGCTTGATCATGGCTATCTTGCGCTCGATCGCAGTAACCTGCACTCGATATCTATAACAGTGACTTTCACTTTTCATCCAAAATAAGAACTTCCACATAAAACCCACAATTTTCCTTTAGCAACCTATAAAACACTAAAAACACGAAACTAAACCAAAACATCAAATAATAGCATAGCTAAAAGATTAACAATAGCAAATTAAAGGGTCCAAATATGTAATATTTGGTACACATCACATGGGTTAGCATTTAATTATTGTCGGGCATACTTCCTTTTGCGTGGAGGTGTTGTTTTGAGATACGAGGTCCTAGGAAATGACTTTGGTAGCCTTAGAACCAGTTTGGGAGGATAGGAGAACGATTGAACCAAATGAGGTTCTACCTAAAGTCCTCTGAGCAGACGTATGGCCATGAGACCGAACATATGGTCAGAAGTGTTCCAAGAAATGCCACTTTGGCCAGTCATCCGATAGCCTCTATCTTCATGTTCTTCATTCGTTCTGGTTAGATTTAGAACTAATGATAAGTCTTTTCTTAGTATTCAAGGCTATGGAGTCTCAAGGGAATTTTATGGAGGAGCCTTACGACCTACGTGAGTACAAACTCACATGGATGCGTGTTGTTACTTTTTCTGCATTGCACGTCTATTTCATATATATCAAACATATATATTTTGCAACTCTCTTTTGTAAAAATGTGTATCAATTAATAAGATAATAATGAGATTTGTAAAACTATATATGTAAAAGACTGATAAGATTAATTGCATCGTATGATATGGTACACCGGTACGTGCGGGATAATGATCATAGGTTACTATACGAGTTAACTTTGTGGTCAATGTGTGTGTGTGGGTGGGGGGTGTAATGCCCTGAGAATTAATTAATTGGTAATTAATTCAACAGTTCATCACCCAGCCTTGTTCCACTCCGAACAAGACCTCTGAGACCTTTACTCCTCAAAAACAGAGGATACCAAGCAACAAAAGTAATAAAGTACTATAAACATTGAATCAGTATAACCAGAGCGTCTAACCAAAGATCATCAAAGCAACAAAAATCATACTATAACATCAGTACAAGGGATCTATGCTAAACCTTAATATGCAAGCAATCATGCATCAAGCCCTAATGTCTACAACATAACTCAAAACTACTAATTACCATGAGTACCCGCTTAAGTTTGTAATAAGTCCTCAAGCATCTCCTGGATTGAATCCTCCACAAAAATCGGATACTTCACGGTATCTACTATCTAGAATAGCATAATCATACATATGGAGAAAAAATGGAAATAATACAAGGGTAAGTCTGACAACTTAGTGAGTAGAAATTCACATGACGTACCCGTCATTAATTTGTGGATTCTTTTATTTATGAAACACATGCAACATTATAAGATGATAGTTATCATGCAAGTGATATATATAATATAATATATGCTTATAATCATGAGTAACAGTAATAGTTCAATAATATGGTCTACCTGAGATATTATCCTTTCTCAGTAAGGTTGACGCTATCCCGAGGGACCTGTAGTACAATATTGTTACCCCAGCTATTGCACATTGTACCGTACGTAAAACTAGCGGCATGATCGAGTCTGACCTTGGGTGGCCCACAACGCTAATGGCGTTCGTCCTATTTTGACCATCCATTGGGAATGGCTGCATCATTGGTCACGAAACTATTGGATCCAAAGCTCCCACACACGCACACATTGACCATAAAGCTAACCCGTATAGTAAGCTCATGGCCATTATACTGCACATATCGATGTACCATATCATACAATGCAATTAGTCTTATCAGTTTTTTACATACAAAGTTTTACAAGTCTCATTATTATCTCATTAACCAACACACATTTTCACAAAAGAGAGTTTCCAGCAGTTCCAAAATGTATTTCATGAAAGTTACAAAATATGCATATTTGATATATACAAAATAGATGTACAATGCAAGAAAAGTAACAACAAAGCATCCATGTGAGTTTGTACTCACCCAGGTCGTAAAGCTCCTCCATGTAATTCCCTTGAGGCTCCATAACCTCGAATACTGAGAAAATACCTATCATTAGTTCTATTTCTACTAAAACATAACTCTATAACAAGGAAACAAGAGCTATGGGACGACTGGTAAAAATATGGTTTCCTTGTAACACTCTGGTCGTACGTCCAGGCTCGAGGTCGTACACCCATTGTGTCACAATGGGCCGTACGTCCAGTCACAAGACCGTACGTTCACTCCGATGTCTTTTAGGGAGAATCTCATTTTCTCTCCACTAGCAGCCTATTCTCCGACTCCTAAGGTCAACCAAGGCTTCTTAAGGCCTCCTAACATAGATTATAACCTCCATGCAAAGTAACAACGCTAAGCTAACGTAACGTTAGCCTAAGCAAGATCTAAAGTATAACCAAACTAACAACTACAACTACCAACATAGAACTATAATCAAGCAGTATAACGACATATTAAAAAGTTAAGGAAACTGAGTGTTACCTCCTTGAAGCAAAACCTCAAAAGTTCCTCCTCTGGCAGCACCGAAACACTCACGAAACCTTACAAACACTCACGAAACCTCACAAACACTCACAATGGCCAACAAGCAGCCTAGGGGCGAAGAAGGGGGTTGAGGGGCGAAAATGGTGTTAAATGGGCGAGGAGGTATTTATAGGGCCAAAAAGCAGTGGATGTCCGACCAAAGTGGCATATGTCCGGTACTATTGCATAGCGGTCCAAAGGCTGTTTCGTAAGTCTAATATTACCCAGAAGGTATTCCAAAAAGTAGCATATGTCTAGTACTTTTGAGCGTACGTCTATGTACTATTCACAGAGTACGGCATACTATTTATCTACGTATGTCAAGTGGTCCCCTTGTGTACATTCACCAAAAAGTAGCATATGTCCGCAATAAAAGACAAGAGCGTACATCCGCCAACCCTAGCGTACATTCGCACTAAAAGACAAGAGAGTACGTCCGCCAGAAAGTAGCGTACATCCGATCCAGAAGTCTAATTCCCCAAAATGCCCTTTTGGCAGATCCTAGTGACCCAAAGTCCAAGTAGTCCAAGTTAACCCTTCAAACCAACCTACTTATGGCTAGTTAAATATTTGGGTCACTACTGGGGCTTTAGATCCAATGGTTTCGTAACCAAGGTGCAGTTATTCCCAATGGATGGTTACTATAGGACGGACTTCATTAGTGGTATGGACCACCCAAGGTCAGACTCAATCGTACCACTAGTATTATGTACGATAGCCATGAAATATCTAGGGCACCAGTGTTGTACTAGAGGTCCCTCAGGACAACGTCAACCCTACTGAGAATGGGTAATATTTTAAGTAGATCATGCAGTTGAACTATTACTATTACTCATGATTATAAGCATATATTATATCTATATCACATCCATGATAAACTATTATTTCATAATGTTGCATATGCTTTATAAATAACTGAATTCACAAATTAATGATGGGTACGTCATGTGCATTTATATTCATTAAGTCGTCGGACTTACTCTTATATTGTTTCTTCTTTTTTCTCCATATGTACAACTATGGTGTTATAGATAGTTTAGCAGAAGATGGATACAGTGAAGCATCCGGTTCTTCTAAAGGATTTGACCCAAGAGATGCTTGATGACTTATTGCAAGCTTAGGCAAGTGCTCATAGTAACTAGTACTTTTGAGTTATGTTGTAGACTTAGGGCTTGATATATACTTGCATATTAAAGTATAGCATAGATCTCTTGTAACAATAATGTATATAGAATGATTTCAGCTACTTTGATATTCTTTGGTAGATGCTCTGGTTGTAATGATTAATGTTCTTTCTGCTACTTAATATCCTCTGTTTTCGAGGAATAGAGGTCCATGAGTCTTGTTTGGAGTGGAATAAGGCTGAGAGACGAACTATGGAATTAATTACTAGTTAATTAATTTTCGAGGCGTTACATCAGAGTCTCTAATTCCCTTAGAACTTAGAATCAAAGTCTAAGTAGTCTTTGAGGAGTTATTGTATTTCCTTAATGGACAGTATCTTTTTGAGAAGACAACTCGTTAGTTCGTTCAGTGCCTTAGGATCTTAGCACACTACACATCAATCCCGAATTCACCACTTCACTTGATTAAGGTAGATCACCAAGATTCAATACGACTAGGAACTTTATACATTTAAGGATACAAGGATTATGGACTAAGAGCTTGTGTGATAACCATGTTACTCACACCCATAGCCATATTCAATGTAATCCTAGGACGTTTCACATGCATAAGAAATATGATGAACTTGGTAATAAGCATGTAGATGACATTCTATATACCATATGGTCAAATCATTTAATCAGTGAATATAACATATATTCATTACAAACATTTGAATGTCAATACGGATATAAAATCATTGAGATTTAGGGCACAATCCCCAACACTATGAGCATACAAGATGTATGATATGTAGTTAGTTTAGGTTAGTAGATATCAATCAAACCATAGACCATGACTTTGGGTAGCATTGAAGCATATACTCAAGAATCTTTGGAGAATGAAGGATTATATGCTTGTCTACCATTATGAGGTTTTGATAACTACAGGTTAAACAAATTATGTTTTTTAGTCAAATTATGATGCCCAAAAGGTCTACAATATAGTATGTCTTACCTTAGGTGGATGAATCATTGCTTGGAGAAAGTGTTAAGTAGTCTTGGATTCCTGGCTCCATTAAAGAAGTTGAGAATGTCGCTTGTGAGGCTGCAAAGGAAGCAATCTTGCTTAAGTAGTTCATACTGGATCTTGGTATTGGGAGGATAGAGTAATCTTCTGCTACGTTATTTTGCGACAACAATTAAGCAGTTGCAGAATCCAAGGAACCATAGGAATGAGAATCACAATGAGCATAAGTATCATCTCATCAAAGAGATAGTATCTCGACCAGATATAGTTGAAGGAACCATAGGAATGAGAATCACAACGAGCATAAGTATCATCCCATTAGAGAGATAGAATCTCGACCAGATATAGTTGTAGCTATAAGATTATATTGGCTAAGAATTTGGCAAACACCTTTTTTAAGACCTTGTTACAAGAGATTTTAAATTCTTACTTAGAAGGAATGAGCATTCTCATGGCCAATGAGAGAATGACTATTCATATTACATTCTTTCATTTCTAAAAACAAACAAAAAAAATATTTATGTTTTCAAATGAAATAGTCGTTCCACGGAGTTTAGACTCTACCATTCATTAAATAGGAAGATAAAAATGTGGATTTTAATTATTTTCTTCTTAATCACGTAATAAAATTAAAAAAAAAAATCGTACGTTGATAATCACATTCATCACATCCTTGTTCAGAAAACCTCACAAACAACTATCATTTGTTAACAAATGTACAAAACTTCGTCCCAAGAGGTAGCTTAATGACTGGGACCTCACTTAATAAAATGTAGGTCACTAGTTTGAATTTTCCTCTCCCCTCTTGTGCGAACATGTCAAAAAAAAAAAGATGTACAAAACTTCAGCAAAAATAGCATGTTGCTTCATATAAATAAAATTTGATATTAAAAAATGTTGGAATATTCGTTGACTCAGTGGTCAAGTGAGACAGCATGCCGTCTTCTCCGCAAAATTAACATGTAAATAAAAGTGGGTTTTCGATGCATAAAATAAATGAACGAATTTCCAAATAACAAAATATATAATTTTGATATCTTTTTAATTTTTTAAAAAAATATATAATTTTTTTTAAAAATAATTCTATGATACGTGGTAACATTTGATTGGTATTGACGTAGCGTTCTGTTACTTTTGGGCGTAATTTTAACAGGGGTACCATGGAAGTCTTTATGAAAGTCACAAATACCTCATATGATAAAAATGAATTTTTTTAAAAATAATAATAATAATAAATAAATCAAGTGTTTAAACCCTATAGGACAAATGAGTATTATTTGACCCTTTCTTTTATTGTGACAGGAACTAGAAATTTTTATTAATAAAGGTTAAAAGTATGAATATGAAATATATTAAAATAAGAAGTTAAATAATGGATGAAAAATATATTAAAATTAAATATTAAATCAATATCTATATATATAAAAAATATATTATTCATTTAGTGTTAAGAAAATAATAAGCAAAATAAAATATACAAAATAGTTGTTTCTTAAAATATTTCAATTTTCAATTCAATCACCTATTAAAATGGAACCCGATGTTCTCTTATATCCCAAAAATTATCTATGATTGAATCTGTACTAAATTTTGTAGCAATTTCTTGTTAGATGTACAACATCAAAGAACGGGTCAAAAATTAATTTTCAATTTTGTTACATAACCTAGTTTTGACAATCTTTATGACTAGAAATGTTCTTTCTGTAGTTACGATATAAATAAGAGTAGGCACAAGTACAACAATTTGATCAACAAGTTGGTAGACAGTTAATTTTATGGTGTTTATTAACCGTTGGCACAATTTTGAAATATTTGACAATCTCTAGAATTATGATGGTTGAACTACATTATGCTCATAATGCTGAAATTCAATTTTCAATTGTTCTTTTTCAAAATTAGTAAAATCTTGTGGATAAATCTTGTTTAGGAACTAATAAATATCATCAATTTTAAAATATTCACGTGCAACTCAAGGATCAAGAGTTGAATTGAGAATAAGCAACTCTAATACATGCTCAAGAAATCGACGATTTAATTCTTGAAATTAAGAATCTATTATGGCACTAAAAAAAAATCTACTCAATAATAATGCTTAATTGTAAATTTAGCATGTTGATGGCAAGTTTAACCTCTTCTCTCAATATAACAAGCATTTATATTTGGAACATCTCATTGGAAATAATTTTGAATGATATACAAAATTCTTATTTATAAATAATAAAAATCTAAAAATTAGTAATAAAATAAATAAATTACAAGAAATGAAAAGTTTGATATAGAAAGATCTCACAATGCTATAGAATTATACAAAAGCATTGTTTTTAAAGGTTGATTCGTGCCTTTTGAAATATATATATAATTCGGTGTGATCGAATCCTTTGATTTCAATGGAAATAAAGGAGTCGAACCCTTTTAAGTGAGTGGCGAATTTAGTATTTCACATTTCTTTTTAACAACTTTGCTCTTTCACTTAAAAATAAAATAAATAAATAAACCGACAATTCTCCTATTAAAATCAACGGAAAATAATCCAAATACATATATACCCAACTAGTACGTAGTTTGTGCTGTTTTATCATTAATCTAAATATGTTTAAGTTTAGAAAAAAAAAAAATCTAAATATGTTTACGAAATGAACTTTTCTACAGACGATATTTGCCTCTTTTTTTTTTTCCTCCTTTTTACTCAGTTATACTTTTTTAATTAAATTGTCTGCACACTAGACTTGCATTTATATAATCAATTTTATATATATTTTAAGAAGGAAAAAAAAAAACAAAACAAAACAAATTGTTGCCGACGGATGTGAATCATGTAAATATGTAAGGCTACATGAATTCTCGAAAGACGCAAATGAATTGATGGGTGCAACCGTGCAGGCTATTTAATGCGGGAAACCTCAAGAAGCATCGTATCGCATGAGCCACTCTTCCTGGCACCGATATGCTTTCCCATTCGATATTTATTTATGGGTTAAGTAATTAATATCTTATTGGGGTTTTAAATTTTTTTATTTTAGGGTTTGAAAAGTGATTAAATTAGTTTTTATGGTTTTGAAAAGTGACCAAATTAATTATTCTATCAGTTGATCATTAGTTGACTTAACGGACAGATATGTGGACCAATTAAAAATTGATATATACTTGATACCTAATTAAATTTTTTATTTAAAAAAAATTTAAAAAAAATTCAAAAAGAAAAAAAAAAAAATTGGGGGTGGCTACGGCCTTCCCCCTTGGGCACCAAGGTCGGCCACCCCCAACCCAGTCCTTAACATGAATGGGATTTCTAAGGATATCAGAAGCAAATATAGAATTTTCCAAAAAAAAAAAGAAGCAAATATAGAAGCCCAACTCCGATTAGAATCTGAATTGATCTTTGCCTGCTCACAGACATGAACATGTCGAACTTTTCCAATTTCGCCCTCTTCATCATCGATTTTCAACACAAATATTCCCTGAAATCCCAATCAAAACCACTAAATCTTCCATGTAAATTCACTGTGTTGGGTTTCAAATTTGAACACAAGAAAATTCTAGAATATTATATAAGAGCTACAGGGGCAGAGAGAGTTAGTCAGCAACAATGGCCTCAAGCGTGTAGAGCAAGGGAAACAGAGAAGAAATTCGGAGCGGTTTGAGGGGATTGGGGATTTGAAATGGTGGTTTGGGGGTGATTGCCACCCCCCTTGGCTCCATGGGGGTGGCCGAGCCACCCCCCAATACCCACTGGGGGTGGTTTCGACCACCCCAATTTTTTTGCTTTTTTTTTTAAAAAAAAAATAATAATAATTAAGTAATTAATTATTTATTTTTAAAATAAAAGATCCACACAATTGATCGCATTATTGGTCAATTAAGTCAACTAACGAAATGACTAATTTGATTACTTTTCAAAACCACAAGGATTAATTTAGTCACTTTCCAAACCCTAAAGAAGAAAAAATAAAATTTTAAAACTCCAATGAGGTATTAAGTATTTAACCCTTTATTTATTTATGTAATTTTTAATTATTTAATTCTTTCTTTCTTGTAAGCGAAGATTATTCTCGAGAAAAGAAGAAGAGTGGGGGGTGGGGTGGGGATGGGGGAGCAGGCCTAACTAAGGTGAGTCCAATTATAGGTGTAAAAAAGTTGCAGTGGCTACATGTCTTGTCTTACACTGAAAATGGGACCTCCAATCGACCATGGACCATGAACCATGGACCATACTTCTATTTAAATTCAGTTTGCCATTTTGTGCGTATCAAACTTACCCATGTGATCCCTTGCTTGCTTTTGTCTACATTTTGGGACCACTTCAGTGCCCATGTGCCCACTTACACAAACCCTCATATTTCCAAACACCGTCCTCCACCTTTTCTTTTTTCTTTTCTTTTTAAATAATAATAATAATAAATTTACTGCTTTAATATACCAAGAAAATTGGATAAGCGAAAAAAAAAAAATGAACTACATAACTGAATAAGAAAGAATAGTTTATAAGTGAGACCTATAAAAATATACCGCATCAAGACAACTATTGAAGCACCAACCTACAATGCCCTAAATAACTCCTAGTCATCGTTTTGCCCGTTGTGTTGTCTACAAGAGAAATGCTACATGAATTTTCCTAACATTAGTAAATTGTCTCAACATTAAAATTGGGACAATTTTGTCCTTTTAAGACTAATTAGTTCCTCTCTATTTTTAATTGAAATAAAAAGGATATTTTTCTATGAATTTTTAAGCATTTATTCTCTAATGTGGTAATTAATAAAAATCACTATCGATATGACATATATAGATTAATTCATCATACTAGAAAGTAAACACTTAAAATTACATATAGTATTTCTCTTTCTCAAAGTATTTACCTCTGCTTCATTCCATTTTCTAAATTTTGACAACATAAACAAAGAGCTAAGATTCCTGCTCGGGTTTAGTTAGCTTTTCTCTCCGCGAAAATTATTTCCACTTTGGCTTTGGGGTTAAACTTATCCAACAATGGAAAGTTACAGAAAACAACAAGAAGATAAAATCACTTATCAGGAAGCAATGAATTATTGGGAAAAGTATACTTAATTTCCAAAATTTTTAATGCTTTTTTTATAATCATCTCTCTAAACTTTAAAAATTCTCAATTTAGTATATCCAACTTTAAAAGTTTACAATATCATCATTCTCTTTGGACATTTTGATAAATCCCAAGAAAGGACACCAAAGTACCCAAAATACCATTGTTTAAAAATAAAAAGAAAAAAAAAAATTGCTGTTGGGCTGAGGGTTTCATTTTTATTTTTCTTAATAGAATTTTTAAAATCCTAACAGGGGTATAAATGACATTTTACCTATATATATTATATCAGATTTAATCCCAAAACCTAATAATAAAGATGACATTGCAAATTTTTTAAAGTTTGATACTCTAAATTAATAGTACGTAAAATTTAAAGGAACGATTGCAAAAGCGTCAAGAGTTTAGAAAAATTAAATCAAGTTTTCCTTAAATTATTTATTGATTACCACAAAAAAAAAAAACCATCTCAAAAAGTAGGGTAGGATTTAGATTTCTTGAACTTGATGCTTTGGTTTCTGTTATGCAAAGTCACAGCTCGTTATTAAGGAGGGTTTGGCATCTTAATTAAAAAGTAAATAAAGACAAGAAAACAAAGAATAAGAAGAAGTACTCCTCCTATAAAGAAAAATAAACGAATTAAATAATTTTAATCTATATTCTAACAATAATTAATCAACGAATTCATTCAAAACTCAGAAAGGGCACCACAACAACTGCATTTAACAAAAAAAAGGTTTAGAAGGTAGGGAGAAAAAGGGAAAGGTTGAGCTCTTTCTGTGCTGGTAATCGACATGAAAATGAGAGACATAATACTAGGTAGATTACCTATGACAAACACATCTGTAGTGGTATGCGCTATTAATCGGATCGTTTCCCTCCACCGGCACTTGCTCGGCTCTGCACCGGAACTTGCAACCTCTACATTCATTGTAAGTACACGTAGGCGCCGTCGATCCTATCATCAATCTCCTCGAGTTTCTCCTCTTCATTCGTTCATTGCCACCCTATATTATATATTATCAGCTCGGAATTAATATGCAAAAAAAAAAAAAAAAAAAAAGGTTTATCAAACTCAGATGTTGTTGTAATCTCTCACCTGCAAATACATTTCTTTTTGTGCTCGTGGTGATGAATGGAAAGCCCTTGGACGATGAGTTTCTGAATGGTTTGTAGATCCTGCATGCAACCAAGAACACCAGAAGAATGAAGAGTTTTTTAGGAGGAGGGATTGCTTTATTATCTCGGTTACCAAACAGATCGATGATAGGAATATTATAGTATGTAAATATAAGTGCAAGAAAGGAAAACCATTGCATGCAGTAGGCAAAAAAGCTCTGTAGAAATAGTAGATTGGTGAAGAGAAAACTGTGGGAAAAAAGATATTAGCTGATGAGGACCTTGTATTACATATGCTGCTAGGATTAAGGTCAAGAAAAGCAACAGTAAGTTGCATAGTTTAATGTTGGACATTTTTTTCCCCCTTGGAATTGGAATAAATCTGAAGGAGATGAATTAGTGGTCAATATACTTGAAGGATAAATATGAGAGAGAGAGAGAGAGATGTGGCCAATTAATGGCCATAAGGGATGGACTGGCAAAATTTGCAGTGACTCAGAGGATCACACCTCTGCTAAGAGGTCCCCAACTGAGAGACTGCCTATTGTGGCTAGCTCATGAAACTTCTATATGTGCCCACATCTTTTTCAACATTTTATGTGTGAACATTACTTTCATAAGGGTTAAAAGGGGATTTCAAGTAAGAGAATCATTTGAAGTGAGGCCTTTGATGGGTAGACAACTAAGCAGACTGCATTGCAGGGGTTACAGGAATTGTAGTGTCCTGTGGGATTCCTTGAAAGATCTCTTGCCCTGAATTTGCTGAAAATGAGTAGGCAGATTCTTTCTTGCATAGAATGTGGTCAATGGACCTTCAATGCATAATCCCACCATTAAAATATTTGTACAAATTTCAAAGAACCAATTCTCAAATATATTTCTTGTGACTTAGGAAATGATGTACATGTTTCAGGGTTTTGTTTCCCACACGTTGCTATTTTTAATTAATTGGGGTACACTGGGTTATGGCAAACACTTCTCTAGGATACTCTGGATCTCTACGGCATTCTATGATCATAATTGTTACTACACAGACTTAATTTCAACAGCTATATCAAATTCAAGTTAACTTAACATTGACTTTACAAGCAGTCAAGTATATCAAAACATTCATCTGCCTTATAATTAAGCATTTTACAATCCATATAAAATCACCAAATCATATTACCATGACTGTCCACAATCAAGGCATTATAACATAGATAGATAATCAAGTAGTGTTGAGGTCAAAGACCAACCATTCAAATATTTTACATACCAGATCTAATTATTCTGTACATAATTAAAGCCTACACTTAACAAGATATGATATAAAGATAAACTTCATCATATCCTAATGAGTAGCTCCATCAACATCCCACATGGACTTGAGCCACAAAGGATCAAAGTTCTAAAAAATTATTTGGATCAAGTCCTTCACAATGATTGGATGACATCCATCTTCGGCTAAACTATTATAACAACATATGATACATATAGGGAAAAAAAAATACAAAAGTAAGTCTGCCGATGTAATACCTCGATAAAAACAACCCCTTTTTTTCGAAAAGAATTTCTACAAAGAACGATTAATAAAGTTCTTAACAAAAAAATTGGTTTTAACAAAAAATACCCAAACCCCTAGAATGGCCAAAACAATTCACAATTCTTCCTTGAAAACCAAATTTTAAAACATAAACCTGAGGAGTGGACGTATATTAGGGTTGGTAGACATATGTACCCGTTTCTAGTGTGGACGTATACAAAGGGACCACCATACGTATGCTCTACAAATAGTACACGAATGTATGCAGGACCACACGGGCGTACGTTACTTTTTTGGAATACCCTTTGGATAATATTTGGACATATGCTAGACTCTTTGGACAGCTGTACAAATAGTACCAAACGTCCTTTGGGGTTGGTGGACGTCAACTGCTTTTTTGGAGAGTTGGTAGCACCTTTCCCCTATATTTACCCCTTCATTCCCATTCATTCTCCCACTCCATTATACACTGTCGGCACACCCCTAGGCTGCCAGAACCTTGAGAGATTGTGAGTGATGAGTTTGAAGAAGAGTTTGTGAAGATGAGCTCGTGTCTTCGCCTGATTTCGAGGTAACCCCTTGCCAATTTTACATTTCCAGTATTGTTTCATTACTTGTTGATATGGAGAGTTTTCCAAAAGAGATTTTGTTAAGCTTTCTTGCAAAAAGATAATGTTTTCAAAAGCTTCTTTAAATTTCATGGTGTTAAGTTCTCCTACGTTGCATGTGTTTATTTACTAGCTTAGAAGTGATATTATAGTAGCCTAAAAATATTGTAGGAACCCCAAAGCACTGTTTGAATCTTAGCAGATTGCTTAACTCACTGAGCGGATATACACCCTTGGGGTCGGACGTACGGTCAAGGAGCAGAGCATTTGTCTTGAGCGTCATTCGCATGCACATTAGAATCTAACCACCATTTAGCTAAATAAGGCTTAGTGTAACAGTGTGTTATATTCTGTTATTGCAAGATTTAGCCATATCGGAAGATTCACACGCATTTGTGAGGTAAGTGAATACTTACAACCATTTTTCCTTAAAAAGTGGGATATGTCAATTAACTAACCACGAGTATGATATGAGTATGCCTATTTTTATAATTACTTGGTAATTATCTTAAAAACTGATTGTAAGATGCATTGTATGACATGGTACACCAATACATGTGGTATAATGGTCATGAACTTACTATATAGACTTGATGATATGATCAAATATGTGTGTTATATGGGCCTTGGATCCAATGGTTATTCGTGGCTAGCGCAGCCTTAATGGGTGGTCATTACATGTAATACCCTATTTAAAATAACCCTTTTATTTTTTAAATAATTTCTCTTTACAAAACGGGTTAAGGAGTTTTTGAAATTGGTTTTAAACAAGGACCCAGACCCTTCTTGGTAACCTAAAAAACCCTAAAATCCCTTAGAAAATAGAAGCCAAAACACTAACCCTCTGGAGTGGACGTACGCTAGGGTTAGCGAACGTCCGACCCTGTTTCTAACGCAGACATACGTGGGGGAACCACCGGACATATGCTCTACAAATAGTACACAAACATACGTAGGACCACATAGACTTACACTACTTTTTGAAATACCCTCTGAATAATACCTGAACGTATGATGCACCCTTTGGACCTTTGGACAAAAAGTACTGGATGTACGTTAGGGTTGGCGGACATCCGTTCATTTTTCAGAGAGTTGGTGGCAACCTTCCCCTATAAATACCCATTCCCTCCTCTTCTTCTTCATGCCTATTCAGAGCTCTGGCACACCCCTTGGCGGCCAAAATTGAGAGAGCCTTATAATCTTGAGAGAGTTGTGAGTTTGGAGGAGTTTTGTAAGGAGGAGCTGTAATGCCTCCAAACTCGGCCTCGGCTAATTTGGTGGAGTCATTGGCAATTACCCCATTTATATCAACTTGTGACTAAACGGGAAATCACCCCTCTAGCATCATTAGAATAAATGCAATGGAAGGTGAATAAATTTGAGTTACTATAATTCATCAAATAAGAACATGGAGTTACTAAGCAATAATAATGACAAACCTGTAATAATGGGCAAGTCCTAAACCACATTGGTAGCAGCAGCCATGACACTCCCAAAGTGTTGAGTTGAGTTTTCTAGAAAATAATAACAACGTAAGTCTAACGACTTAGTAAGTAGACTTTACAATATAGGTATGACATGAGCCAAATTAATGAAAGTAAACGTGTAATTTGGGTAATAATAAAAAAGGGGTATTACCTCCGTTAATACACTATTTGGTAGGGTTTCAAGTTTTTAAAGATTATGGTGTACTACCGGCGATAACTACTTAAATATTTTAATGCAAGAAAAATGAATACTTTATAGGTCATAACTCTCATATATGGTCTACCTAAAATACTACGCCTTCTCAGCAAGGTTGGTGCTATCCCGATTGTAGTGACCCAAATATTTAACTAAGTATAAGTGGCTTAATTAAAGGGTTAATTTGGACTTTGGGTCACTAGGATCTGTCGGAAGGGCATTTTGGGAATTTGTCTTCTGGTTTGTCTTTTAGTGCGAACGTACTCTAGGGTTGGTGGATGTACGCTGTTGTCCTTTAGTGCGGACGTATGATAGTCCCCCCACCAGACATACGGTCTAACAGATAGTACAATTGTACTACTGTGAAACGACAATGAACGTCACGCCACTTTAGGCGGACATACGTGACATATTCTGAGAATCTCATCGTGTAATACCTAATCGTACGAAACAGCCTTTGGACCGCTGTGGAATAGTACCGGACGTATGCTATTAGGACCGGACATCCGCTACTTTTTGGAATATCCTCCGGTTAATACCTAGACGTACAAGACAGCCTTTGGACCGCTGTACAATAGTACCGGACGTACGCCCTTAGGACCAGACGTCTGCTACTTTTTGGCCCTATAAATACCCCTTCACCCATTTCACACCATTCTTGTCCCTAAATCCCCCTCTTCGCCCCTAGGTTGCCAATAAGCCGTTTCGTAAGTGTTGTGAGGTTTCGTAAGTGGTTCGGTGTTGCCAAAGAAGGAACTCTTGAGGTTTTGCTTCAAGGAGGTAACGCTCGGTTTCCTTAGCTTTTTAATACGTCGTTATGCTGCTCGATTATAGTTCTATTTTGCTAGTTGTAGTTGTTAGCTTAGTTATACTTTTATCTTGCTTAGGCTAGCGTTTTGTTAAGCTTAGCGTTGTAGTCTTCGCATGGAGGTTATAATCTGTGTTAGAAGGCCTTAGGAAGCCTTGTTGGCCTTAGGAGTCGGAGGATAGGCGGACAGTGGAGAGAAAATAAGGTTCTCCCTAAAAGATGTCGGAGCGGACGTACAATCTCATGACTGAACGTACGGCCCGTCGTGACTCAGTGGACGTACAACCTCGAGTCAGACGAACGGCTAGAGTGTGGTAGGGAAACCCTATTTTCACCAACCATCCCATAGCTCCTGTTTCCTTATTATAGAGTTGTGCTTTAGTAGAAATAGAATTGATGATAGGTCTTTTCTCAGTATTCGAGGTTATGGAGCCTCAAGAGAATTACATGGAGGAGCTTTATGCCCCAGGTGAGTACAAACTCACACGGATGCTTTGTTGTTACTTTTCTTGCATTGCACGTATTTTGTATGTATCAAACATGCATGTTTTGCAACTCTCATGAAATACATTTTGGAACTATGAGGAACTCTCTTTTGTGAAAATGTGTGTCTGTTAACAATATAATAATGAGACTTGTAAAATTGTGTATGTAAAAGACTAATAAGATTGATAAGACTAATTGCATCATAAGACATGGTATATCAGTACGTGCGGTAGTAATGGCCATG
Source organism: Carpinus viminea (assembly GCA_013348765.1). NCBI lineage: Eukaryota > Viridiplantae > Streptophyta > Magnoliopsida > Fagales > Betulaceae > Carpinus > Carpinus viminea. Next base: position 36,780,501 of record CP054668.1, on the reverse strand, counting down.
GGCCTACTATACGGGTTAGCTTTATGGTCAATGTGCGTGTGTGCTTTGGATCCAATGACTTGTGATCAATGATGCAGCCATTCCTAATGGATGCTCACTATAGGACGAACGTCATTAACGGTGTGCGCCACTTGGGGTTGAACTCGATCGTGCCGCTAGTGTTACGTACAATATGTTTCATGCAATTGCTGGGGACTGGCATTGTATTACAGGTCCCTCGGGACAGCGTCAACCCTGCTGAGAATGGCTAATATCTCGAGTAGACCATATTGTTGAACTATTACTATTACTCATGATTATAGCATATATTATATATATATCACCTGCATGATAACTGTCATCTCATAATATTGCATGTGTTTTATAAATAAAAAAATTCCACAAATTAATGATAGGTACATCATGTGGATTTCTACTCACTAAGTAGTCGGACTTACCCTTGTATTATTTTCCTTTTTTTTCTCTATATATACGATTATGCTATTATAGATAGTGGATATCGTGAAGCACCCAGTTTTTGTGGAGGATTCGATCCAGGAGATGCTTGAGGACTTATTGCAAGCTTATGTGGGTACTCATGGTAACTAATACTTTTGAGTTATGTTGTAGACATTAGGGCTTGATGCATGCTTGCTTGCATATTAAGGATTAGCATAGATCCCTTGTACTGACGTATATAGTATGATTTCTGTTGCTTTGATGATCTTTAGTTAGATGCTCTGGTTATACTGATTTATGTTTACAGTACTTTATTATTTTCGCTGCTTAGTATCCTTTGTTTTTAAGGAATAAAGGTCCCAGAGGTCTTGTTCGGAGTGGAACAAGGCTGGGAGACGAACCGTTGAATTAATTACCAGTTAATTAATTCTCAGGGCATTACACCGATGGACCTGTAGTACAATGTTGGTGCCCCAGCCATTACACGCCACCATACATAACACTAGCAGCATGACTGAGTCTGACCTCGGGTGGCCTACATCGCTAATGATGTCCGTCCTATAAGGACCATCCATTGGGAATGGCTGCACCTTAGTCACAAAACCATTGGATCCAAAGCCCCCATATAACACAGACACATTTGACCATAGTATGTAGTCTATATAATAAGCCCATGATCTTTTATAACACATGTGCCAATGTACCATGTCATACGATGCACCTTGACAGTCAATTTATAATGCAATTACCAAGTATTTATAGAAAGTAAACATGCTCATATCATACTCGTAATCAGTTAACTAACATATCCCACGTTTTAAGTAAAAATGGTTGTAAGTATCCACTTACCTCGCGCACTCGAGCGAATCCTCCAACAAAGTAAAGTCCAGCTATAACGAAATACAACACACCGTTATACTAAGTCGTGTTTAACCATAAGGTGGCTAAACTAAGCTTTGCACGATTGAAGCTTAAACTGGTGCTTTATTCCTTGACTGTACGTTTGGCCCCGATGGCATATATCCGCTCAGTGGGTTAAGCACACCTTTAAGTTTTCGAATAGCACTTGATTCCTATAACATTTCTAAATCTCTAAGCCTCTTCTAAGCTAACAAATGAGCACATGCAACATAAGAAATCCCAACACAATAAAACTTTAAAAGATCTTTTGAAAACATTAACACTTTTAAAGAATGCTTAATGAACACTTTGGAAAACTCATCAAGGTATAAGCTATAAGGTAAAACAGCACTGAGATGTAAAAAGAAACAGAGTTTACTTGAAGCTAAGCATATACATGATCTCCCCCCTTCCTTGGAATCTCCTTTATGAAGCTCACACTCACCATTAACATTCAACAAGCAAGGATTTGATTCTGGCAACCTAGGGCGTGCCAGAGGACTGGAATGGGGATGAAGAATGAGAGTGGGGAAGGGTATTTATAGGGGAAGGTCGCCACCAACTCTCTGAAAAGGCAGCGGACATTCGCCAACCCTAGCGTACGTTCGGTACTACTTGTGCAGTGGTCCAAAGGGTATCTCGTACGTCCAACTATTACCTAGGGGGTATTTCAAAAAGTAGCATACATCCATGTGGTCCCACGTACGTCCACTGTACTGTTTGTAAAGCGTACGTTCGGTGGTCCCCACGCGTACGTCCACGTTAAAAATAGTGGCATATATCCACTTGACCTAGCATACCTTTTCCCCCAGAGGATTAGTGTTTGGCTTCTATTTTCTAAGGGATTAAGGTCTTGTTGGGTTAACACTAAGGGCTTGGATCTTTGTTGAAACAATTCTATTGAAAGCCTTGTTAATCGTTTTTGTGAAATTGTTTTTGAATAATAAAAAGAGTTGTTTTTATCGGGGAATTACATTCTGCCCTCCTTGTAGAAATTTCGTCCTCAAAATTAAGAGCTTTCAAAATCGAAGATTAAACAATTGTTTTTGAAAAAGATTTTGCAATTCAAATATTGGGAAAAGAAAAGATAATATCAACATGCTAAAAGCAAGCACAAGTGATGCAGCGTTAGAATGTAAATAATTAAGAAAACAGTAAACATAATAAGGGACAAATATTCCTAAGATTGTGAGACTATCACAAAATCAAAGAAATATTCTCTAAGCAATAGATGCTATCTAAGCCTGAAGGAAAAAGAACCAAGAAACTCAACTCTGAGTATTCTTATTAAACAAAATCAATAATAATAATAAACTATTTTTCCAAAGGGTCTAAGCCTGTATTTATAGCTTAGAGGCTAAAGCATAAAAGAGATTAACATAAACTAGGATTACACATCCTAGGAGGAAAAGTAATCCAAAATCGTGCACTAAAAGGATAAGTAAACTAAAACATAGTCCTAGAAGGAAAAGTAATTAAAATGGCGGTTTAAGCCAAAACACACTAAGCGTCCGGACGGGTAAGTGAACGTCCGGACGGGACACTAAAAGTAACCCATCCGTCCGGACGGGGATCGAACAGCCTACGAACGGCACGCTCTGGAAGCTTCCTAGAAAGCTATGGGTCCAGACGGGCTGATTGGCCGTCCGGACAGTGTTCCCCTGTCCATCGAGTTTGCGAGCGTGTCACCATCCTCTAGGGTGTCTTCATGAACTTTGATGGCTATCTAATCCACATCAACAAGTTGTCATATATACAAGCAAAATTGCCACCCCCGAGGTGGACTTAGACTATAGCATAATACACCCAAAATTGCCACCACCACGGTGGACTTAACCGATTCTAGAAAAAGAAAAACATAATAATAGCAACACGGCTAGAAAGAAATGACAGCATCCTAAGAGTGTGATTGCCTCCTCGAAATCGGCTCTGCAGATGATTGTCCTGGTGTCCCTCTCGCACCTGGGCTCCCTCTCGCTCCAGGATTCCCCTTCGCGCTAGGGCTCCCTCTTGCACCAAGGCTCCCTCTCCCTCGGCTGAAGCTGGAACTGGGAATGCCATAATCCCAGACATATATGGATCCCATCAAATGATCCCGCAGCTAGGTCATGATGGTGTGATCTTCCTGAACGGTCTACACAAGGCACTGCAAGGTTTGCTCGTAAGTTAGGAGCAAGGCTTCCATCTTGTCTAGTGGTGTACAAATTTACTCTTACTCGCAATAGCACGAGTCGTTGTTCATGTAGCGTTGCAAAAGTACGAAATCAAATCCACAGGGAATCGCATTTTTGAAAAACTAATTATATACCTAAACTAACTCTATCTTAACCTAGTTCCAATTATCAAACATGTGGTGTGCATAAAGATAAATTAATCTAAAATGCTTAAAAACAAATAAATAAAAAGCCCTAAGGTCTAGAATCCACCTCACCACATTAATAAACATATAATCGTGCTTAGTTCATACTTCCAAAATGATTATGCTACTAGGCATATTCTATTGGATATTAATTAGTTCATACATCCGTCTATCGATTACGCATATATGCATGTTCTATTGCTATTACTAAAATCTAGTCGAATCATCTGATGTATTTACCGTTTAAAGGATCACAATGGATATTAAATCGATAAAATCGATAGAATCATCTGATGTATCCCCAAACCAATCACAACGAATATTGGACGTTTAACGATTTGCAAACAACAATCAACACAATTTTGTCACAAAACTGAATTGAAATGAAATGACGGATGGAGTATTAAACTAAACACAACAATATGAAAATAAATAAATGGTGAGGCTTCATCTTCAACCTTAGTTGAAGAGTTAGCTTCTCATAAAAATAAGAGACAAAAGTAAAACAAAACTAAGCATTATAAAATAAAATGACATTTAAAAGGGCTATACAATGAGGAATAGAGGGTTTCTGGCCCTAAAGGCACCTCCTAAAACATAAGTTTACAAAAATGAGATAAGGTTTCATTTATAGACAAAATTAAATGTGTTGCCAGGTCAGGGGTGTGCTTGAGCACAGCCCTACATGCACTCGATCATAGGCGATGCCCTCGAGCGCAGCCCTACGTGCGCTCGAGCGCATGTAACTGCTGTGAAAACTCACGGCACAGCGGGTGAAGTGATGGTAGCTAGGGCAACGCGAGCTTTGTGGCTAACGAGGCATGTGCTCATCGCGCCCCTTGGGCTCAAGCACAGTGCACTTGATCGCACCTAGTGCGCTTGAGCGCACTGGCAGGGGCCAGATCTTCACTTTTTGCCATTTTCACCCTTTTAACCTCAGTTTGAACGCAAGAACTTGCAACACCATAGAACACTAAAGCAAACTAAAAATTAGATATTAACAAAGCTAAGAGCATAACAAACATAAATTAAGGGGTGTCAAATATACAATATTTGGCACTGACCATCTAACTGCTTGTCTTGGCTAGCAAAGGTGGAGGCTCCATTTACTCTCACTGCCCTTTGTCGTTGGGGTCTCAGTTCTTGTGCTGGCTCTTAGAGGTGGGCATTACTCACATTGAGGTAACGCGAGGTGATGGGTCCCTTCTCTAGCACTAGCTCGATCATGCCCTTAGTAACTACCCCGGTATTTTGGACGATCCAGGTGATCCAAGTGACATAGGGCAGCGTAGTGCTAGAGTCCGCTGCCCAAACTAACATCATTGTAGTTGTGATTATGGAGCCATAGTCGATGGTAGCCTCAGTCAGGAGAACGTAGAGGCATCGGGCCCTCTCCATAGTGATCAAAGTAAGGCTCAGCACTGGGAGAACACGACTCATCACGATGTGGTAGATGCACCGAACCTCATTGCTGAAGTCGTGGATCTGGAACCTATTCTTTCCCTTTGTCTCCATCTGGTGAGGGCGCCCCTCAGCAAAGCACTCGACCATCTCTACTCGGGTGGGAAGGTGGACAACTGGCCAAGGGTACTCTGGGTTGCGCACCCACGGTGCTTTAGTAATAGTACTAATGAGGTTGAGGGTCACATGGATCTCCTTCTCTTTGACCCAGGTGTAGAAGGAATCGCCAACCCTCCTGTGTAGGTTGGCATAGAACTCACGGACCAAATCCTCGATCGTTGGGCAGTGATCCTCCACCATCTCCATCCAACCTTGGGCAACTAGCACTGCTCATATAAGTGGAGCGCACGCATCAAGGTCCACCACCTCGACCCCTCTCTCTACCACAATCTAGTGCTTGATGTAGTGCTCATATCGGTGCTACACCTTGTAGTTAATGAAGCGATCGTGATCGTAGATGAGGTCTCATCGTCCAAGTTAGTGGCACTGTTGGCCTCTCTAATGGGACCCTCGAGGCCCAATCCACTTACTAGGGCTGCTGTGGCCTCCTCCATCTCTACCTCTGCCTCAGACTTTGGGTCCTAGGCGAACTATGCCTCGCGCTGGAGCCTACGCAACCGCATACAGGAGGAAATGGATGCTGTTGTGCTTGCCTTTGTCCGTGTGCCATCACCCTGCATCGGAAACTCTAATCAAGACTAAACTCTCAAGACTATGCAAAATTCTACCCATGCAAAAACCCATGTAGAATGCAAAATGTAAAACATCACAAAACATTTAGTTGTGATCTCTAATGTTGTGACCCAAACTAGATAGGGTTAATGGATAAGGTAATGATGTCGGAAGAAATAGGATAATCAGACATCATGATTAACCCCTTAGGCAATTGACTTTAGTCGAGAGTATCTAGATATTTGCCGATTGGTGTGGCTTTAAAATTTAGCTTAGATAGGCTTGGTACCCTTGTGAAAGCAAGTTGGTACCGGAGAAATGATTATTAAAACTAAGGGCATTTTGGTCATTTTGGGGACAACCAAAATGTTCGAGATTTCAAATAGATAGGTGGAATTGGGATCCCCAGTGGTTAATTAGGGCCCATCTAACTTAGTTAGGCTATAAAGGACGAAAATACTCTTTTTAGAAAAAGAAAGGCATTGACACTACGGGGTTCGAACACAATTTCAAGGATTGGATTTGTAAAATAAGTCCTCGATAAAAGGGTTTACAGGTACGATTGGTAAACAAGTTTGAATCGACTTTACTGAATCAAATTAGGGCAAAACCCTATTCTTTGGGTATGAGGGCATTTTGGTAATTTTTGGATTTGTGAAAATTCCCAATCCAAATGGTCAAAGTCATAGACGAGGTTCCTAATTACAAGTCTTTGGTCTCAATTGGTCCAAAGGACCCCAAGAAAACCATCAAATCCACAAAAATCCGAAATCCCTAATTTTCAAGAACTAGGGTTTGACCTAAAAATTTTGATCAAGTTCGAGCAAAAAGAGTGAGTGGGTTTTGTTCCTAGGTCATCATGGAAAGGGTTAAGTCTCATTTCATGCATCAATTGCATGTGAAAATCAAGAAATCTCATGGGTTTCGGATTTAGGGCAAACCCCCCAAAATTCAAAAAATCAAGATTAAATCAGGAAAAAATGCAATAATATAGTCCTAACTACCTTATAGTATGATCCTAGTTCACAATCAACTAGCTAGTATGCAAGAAAATGCAAGAAATCAAAATGTAAAACTCAAAATCCCAAGTTGCGAAAAATTGGGGAAAACTTGGAAAAATCTCATACCTCGAGTTTAATTTGTAATGAACTTGAAAATCTTTTGAAATCACAGACTTGGCCGAAAATCACTCTGGGGTGTTTGGTTTGAGAGAGATAGTGAGAAAGTGAAATGAATAGGGTTTAGAGTATGTTTAACCATTTTAAAGAGAATGCTGGGTTAGAGCGTACGTCCACTTAAACCCTAAACGTTTTTGTTTTTTTAAAAAAAAAAAATTCCCAAAGTAGCAGAAGGTTAAAGGCTTGGATAATTTAAATTGATTTTATTTTTGAAATTCTGAGGTACATTGAAAATTCATTTGTTCTTTTAAAACAACCTCATATGCCAAAACACAAAACTCATCACTTCTAAGTGTGAGAGAAAACCTAACTATCTAACATCTACGGACTACTACCCCAACACCTAACACTCCTCTGACGAGTCTTCTTCATCCTTAACTAGCGCCTCGTAGTCCTTGTTGATGCTAGAGAGGAAGGCAGTCTTCTGACGGTTGGATCCTTTCCTCACTAAGATGAGGGTTAAACCTCTAGGGGTAGGTGGGAAATCTTGTATCACTGAGACGCTGCGGTACTTGGCTACTGCTGGTTTCTTCTTGGTTGTTGCTCGTGTATTCTTTTCCTCAACTAGTTCAGAAGTACATAAAGGCTTCGGCTTCTGGCTAGACCGGATTGAAACCCTATGTTCACTAGAGCGAGGTTGGTAACCGGGTGCATAAGGTCCGAAATCAGCTGGCCACTCACGAACAGTTAGTTGGCGTCTACAACCATCGCGCATTTGAGTATGAAGCAGGATCAAGTGCCTGTAACGCAAAACAGGCGATCCCATTCATTCCCAAGCCAAACAATCAAAAAGGTTGTTACATTAGCCTGCACCAACACACAGGGGAAATAAACCTATCCTATGCTCCAGTTTTTTAAGATCAAACCTAGACATTACATCTTATTCTCAAATTTACAGTTATGGTCGACAAGACTGTGAGCTTTGATACCGTAATGTAACGCCCCCAAAATTAGCCTCGGCTAATTTGGTGGAGTCACTGGTAATTACCCAATTTATGTCAACTTGTGACTAAACAAGAAATCACTCCTCTATCATCATTAGAGTAAATGCAATGAAAGGTGAATAAATCTGAGTTACTATAATTCATCAAATAAGAACATGGACGTACTAAGCAATAATAATGACAAACCTATAATAATGGGTAGGTCCTAAACCACACAAGTAGCAGCAGCTATGCTACTCCCAGAGTGTTGAGTCGAGTTTCCTAGAAAATAATAACAGCGTAAGTCTAACGACTTAGTAAGTAAACCTTACATGAGCCCAATTAATGAAAGTAAATGTGCAATTTGGGTAATAATAAAAAAGGGGGTATTACCTTCGTTAATATACCATTTAGTAGGGTTTCGGGTTTTAAAGATCATGGTGTACTATCAGTGATAACTACGTAAATGTTTTAATGCAAGAAAAGCTAATGCTTTATAGGTTATAACTCTCATATATGGTCTATTCGAGATATTAACCTTCTCAGCAGGATTGATACTATCCCGAGGGACCTGTAATACAATGCCGATGCCCAACCATTGCACACTACTGTACATAGCACTAGCAGCACGACTGAGTTCGACCTTGGGTGGCTCACACCGCTAATGATGTCCGTCCTATAGTGACCATACATTGGGAATGGTTGCACCTTGGTCACGAAACCATTGGATCCAAAGCCCTCATATAACACACACATGTTTGACCATAGTATGAAGTTTATATAGTAAGTAAGTCTATGGTCGTTTGTACTGCATGCACCGGTGTACCATTTCATACGATACTTTTTAGCAATCAATTTATAATGCAATTACTAGGTATTTACAGAAAATAAGCAGGCTCATATCATACTTATGGTCAATCATCTGACATATCTCACGTTTTAAATAAAAAGGGTTGTAAGTATCCATTTACCTCGCGTACTTGAGTGAATCCTCCAATAAAGCTAAGTCTTGCTATAATGGAATGCAACACATCATTATACTAAGTCGTGTCTAACCATAAGGTGGCTAAACTAAGCTTTGCATGATTGAAGCTTATATTGGTGCTCTACTCCTTGATCATACGTCCAACCCTGATGGCAAACGTCCACTTAGTGAATTAAGCACACCTTTAAGTTTTTGAATAGTACTTGATTCCTATAACATTTCTAGACCTCTAAGCCTTTTCTAAACTAACAAATGAGCACATGTAACGTAAGAAATCCCAACACAATGAAATGATCTTTTGAAAACATTAACACTTTTAAAGAATGCTTAATGAACATTTTGGAAAACTCATCATAAGCTAGAAGGTAAAACAGTGCTGAGATATAAAAAGAAACAGATTTTACCCCGTAGCTAAGCACATACATAATCTTCCCTCCTTGGAATCTCCTTTTTTAAGCTCACACTCACCAATTAACACTCAACAAGTAAGGACTTGATTCTGACAGCCTGGGGGCATACTAGAGGACTGGAATGAGTGTGAAGAATAAGAATAAGAATGAATCCTACTTTGCTACTTCATTTTCTTAAGCAAGAAAAAAAAAATTAATTAAAAAAGTTGACAATTAGACATGTTCGAAATGGCAAGAGTTGTAACTTGGAACATGCCGACTTGGTCGCTTAAAAAAGCAACCAAAATAATAATAACAATAATTGGTCCTTTTCCTCTGTTTTACATATTTCACTTGACAAGAACTTCAATAACTATGCAATCCGCAATCTGCTACTCTCTTTGTGCTACCCAATTAAAGGTTTGTTTGGGTTTATAATTTTAAAAAGTATGATTTTAAAATGTACGAGGTGGTTTGAACTTTAAAATCGTAGTTTAACTTTTAAAATTATACATTTTTAAAAAGCACCTCTTTATGTGCAATTTTAAAAAAACAAATTTTTTGTGTTTTCAAATTGTAATTTTTTTAATAATGTAATCCTAAACAATTCATTTTTTATGATTTAGTTTAAAATTAGACTTTTATATAAAATCACAATACCAAATACACCCTAAGCCTAGAAAATGTAAAGCATTTTCAAGTTCCATCTCTCAAATCTCAATAGCTTTTTTGTTCTTTTTCTTTTTTTTCTTCAAAACAAAAACAAAAACAAAATACAAGTGAATGTAAATGTGGCCCTAACATCTCCTCCGGAAATAATCAAATAATAAACAAATGAGTAAAAACAATTAAAATGAAAAGGCATGAGACATCTTTCAAAAAGAAAAAGAAAAAGGGGAAAAATATAAAAAAGCCTATCAAACTATCAGTCGTTTACAATTTAGCTCACCAATGTTCTAAAAGTAATAAAATAGCCTCCCAAACTACCAAAATGCAACAAAAAAGCTACTTATTGTTTTATATTCCTATAATATCCATGTTCTTTTAACAAATAAAATATTAAAGTAATTGTAAAAAAAAAAACCAACAAAAAAATATATAATGGACGAATATTTATTTATTCCAATTTTTTTTTGTATTTATTAGCCCATTGTTTTTTTTTTTTTTTTTCATTTTTAAAAAATTGTTTAGTTTTTTTTTTTACAATTATTTTATTATTTTATTTGTTAAAAGAATATGGATATTATAGGAATATAAAAAAAATAAGTGGCCTTTTTATTATATTTTGGTAGTTTGAGAGGCTACTTTATTACTTTTTGAATATTTGAGGGTTAAATTATAAACGGCCGATAGTTTTGGGGGTTATTTATATTTTTCCAAAATAAAAAATAAAAAAGAAAAGAGCACGAGACAGTTATCAATATTGTTGGGTTACCGTTGTCCCACCTTCGAAGAAAACCAAACCAAACATCTTCCTCTTCCTGTGTCTTTCTGATTTACAGAAACCAAAACTGGGAAACAATCCCTTTCCTCTTCCCTCCAACCTCTCCCTCCTCAACGTTGCTTCCCAAGGAAAGCATCCAATCTCCCCTCTATATCACCATCCACCATGTCCCTTCTGGAAACCTACCATCATCAACTCGACCCACAGAGCTCAGCTCCCGAAACCCACCATCCACATTCTTCTGTTTCTTTTCTTTTCTCTCTTTTTTCACTTCTAAATGGCCACGGAAAAACCTGGGGTTGCCGTTCCGGTGGACGTCACTCGTTTCAAGTACTCGAACCGGGTTGTCTTGAAAACTATACTGGGAAGCAGAGATGGCGGGGTGGGATTGGTTGGTAAGAGAGTTGTGATAGGGGGGTGGGTGAGGTCTTCCAAGGCGGTGACGGAACAGCCTGAGACGCTGCCACTGTCACCGCCACTGCGAAAAGCCGATGAAAGGGTTAGTGAAACGGGATCAAAAGATGTGAGCTGTGTGGAAATTCTTCAGTCTCGGATACCCTTTTTCAGGTCGATTCTGAAAGTCTTTGGTGGTGGGAATTACCATCTTCGCGAAAAGTTGGAGCAAGCGATTCCTAGGCCACCCGGCCCACCTCCACCCCCACCGCCTTCGATTGCTTTTTTGCAAGTTAGTGATGGTTCATGTGTTGCTTTTCTTCAGGTACTTCAACCTTTTTCTCTCTTTGCCTTATGACATTACAACTGTTCCTATTTTGCTGTTATATAATATAGAGAATGCACATCATCAATCATTATTTTTCTTTAGGTAATCTGCAATTTTTATGTTTCTTTCGTGCAATGCATCCTCAGTGTTTGTTGATATGCCTGATGATTAATGGGATTGTAAAATCCTCTTGAAAGTATACAAGTTTAAATTATAGCAACTGTATGCTGCTCATGAGCCTAAACCCCCTCCCTGGTATGATTTGAAGACAGTATATACATACAATAAACGAAAATAAATTGTAGGAGATTCTACATGTTTGAGCAGAAAGAATACTTGCAAAATTGCCCTGCCAAAATATATGGTATGACTCTAAGGGCCCAAAAAAGTACTTGATTTCTACTCTACACTCTGAAACCCACAGTTTTGAGGTATTAAATTCCAAATTTTATCTTTTCTTTCAAATTTTGGGTGGGAATGCACATTGTATATAGGCACATCTATCATAATGCGTTTAAGTCATTTTGTTTTCTTATGATACTAGATAGCGCCAAGTGGAAAAAGGTTTAATGTAGCCAACTCCAATTTGTTGGGATAACGGCTTAGTTGAGTTGAGTTATGTGGCAGCTCTTAGATTATATATCATCTTTCTGACCAATTAAAATCTCTCAGGTTGCTGTAGTTGCTGCTGTAGCTCCCATCAGCCAGCTCCTGCCAACTGGAACTTGTATTCTGGTGGAAGGTGTATTGGTGCAGCCATCAGTACAGGGAAAGCATGTCATCGAGCTTAAAGCAGAGAAAGTTCTTCATATAGGGACAGTGGAACATGATAAGTATCCATTATCAAAGAAAAAGTTACCATTTGATATGTTAAGGGATTGTTCCCAGTTCCGACCTCGGACAACTACGGTAAACTGAAAATTCCATTACAATTTTCTTGTATTTATTTTACTTGTTCCTGGCTAATCCTTGGTGTTAAGCATCCATAATTTTGAAGCTGTGATATGTAGCACCAAGCAAGTTTTAGATGTGAGAAATGTTACACACAGTCTTATTACCACAATCCTTGACGTTGCACTAAAAATCACCATTGAATCCAAAATTCAATAGTAATCCATTCAAAATTTAATGGTGATTTTTAGTACCACATCAGAGAGTATGCGTTTAGGAATGTGAGAGTGGTGTAGTGTAACATTTCTCTTTAGATGTAGCCCAATCTTACAATATTCATTTATAATTTCTGGTGAGTGTTGAGATAATTTTGTGTTCATGAAATGTTTGACCAATATGATCTATGCTATTATTGGCATTAGGACCATACTATAAACAGAACTTACAGCAACTTAGAGCAAAGTATGCCTAACTCTTGTTGTATTATGCATTCCCAATATACTTTTCCAGTTCTACATGTTTGAAATTATACTAGAATGATTTCAATGATTCATAGCTTATCCAGGAAAGTAAATGATAACAACTCTTAACTATATTCAGAAATATGGGAATTGAATTAGCAAGTTACTACTTGTAGGAAATAGAATGTGCTAATGAGCCTGTTTTGTCCTTTATCATGCAAATACTTTAGTAACACAACTTGTTAATAATTTTACCTTCATTAAAGAGTCCAGTCTTGCAATATAGTTTTCTATCAGAACCAATTAATTGTTTTCTACTTTATTTGACATGTTTCATGCTATCCAGGTGGCGTCTGTTACAAGAATTAGTAATGCCCTGACTTTTGCAAGTCATACATTCTTCCATAACCATGGGTTCCTTTACATGCAAGTACCCATTATCACGACCACAGACAGTGAAGGATTTACTGAAAAATTCCTGGTTACGACTCTTTTTGGAAAAGCAGGTAAAAGGGGGAAGTCAAATGCCATTACTGAAATTGAAGGCATTAGCCTTGAAGTTATTAAGTCTGCTGTAAAGGAGAAGGGTAATCTGGTTGAAGAACTAAAGAGAAGTGACAGCAATAAGGAAGCACTGGCTGCCGCAGTTCAGGATTTAAGGAAAACAAATGAACTAGCATCACAGTTAGAAGCAAAAGAAAAATCCAAACCAGGAAGTTCACTAAACGTTGAGAATGTTAACTTTTCTGAAGATTTCTTCTCCTGCCAAACTTATCTGACTTCTTCTGGTCGCCTGCACCTGGAGAGCTATGCATGTGCCCTTGGAAATGTTTACTCAATTGGACCCAGATTTCAGGCAGATTGTGCAAAACCTGTGGCAGAGATGTCAATGATTGAGATTGAAATGGCTTTTTCACAGTTAGAGGTATAAGCAGTTTATTCTGGCATTTTTAAGTATATCAATTGATCACAAAATATGTGCCTGTCAAATCTAGTGTATAGGACACATTAGGCACCATTGTTGAAAATTTATTCAGTGCATCCTTCCTAGAACCACCAGGTTGGGGATTTGGAGGCAATTTGAATTTTATGACCTTTTCCTTCTTAATTTGAGGCCAAAAATTTTATATAGTGATAGTTGAGCAAGAGGAGAATATATTTTATAGAAGCACATGACCTTAGATTTTGATGTCAGATATGGTTTTACATCTGTGAAGTCGAACTAGGAAGCACAATATATGTGAATTATTTTCTATCTTTATCTATTAAATGGTTGATTAGAATAGTTCTCCTATATTGTTGGTCAATCTCTTTAAATGCTATTCTTGACAATTTTGAATATTACAGTATACTGTTGAAGTCATGTGAAACTGTGATATAGGGATGTTGGGCAAAGTCTCTTCTTTGATAGCTGAACTCTGAAACAGATCAAAGTAGTCCAGGCAATTTTTGTAAGATAATAGAATCAAAAAGTAGAAAATAAAATCTCTAAGTGAGAAAAGAATCATGGAAAAGTTCCATTTGCCCATGTAGACTGAAACAGGAGACAATAATACTTCATAATGTGAGGAACTGACCCACTTTAGGACTGATTACTGTTTGTCCTTCTCATCAAACCATATAGATTAGTTGTTCTCTGGAAAAATTGACTTTTTTTTGTCAATCACATGTTAAAATAGACTAATTAAGGGGCACAATTATTCCATCGTTCTTACACTTTCATTTCGCAATAATCTTGATTGTGACCTTCACCGTTCAGTGAGGGCCTAGAAGGGAGTTTGACAATTAAGCTTTTCCTTCATATTATTATTACTGCTGCATGCATGATTTATAAATAGTTCTTCGCATAAAAGAAAATGAGTATACTGCATTCAGTGACTCTTGAAAATTAAGTTTCAACTTTCAGGTCATTCATCAAGTTTGGTTTAGTATTATTATATGTCTCCTTGATATTGGCTTTCTAAAATTTGTTTCATCTCGTTATTCTGCACTTCAATTCCATAGAGAATAGTCCCCAACTGATTATACCTTTTTCCCATAAGCTCCCTTATTGCGACAATATCATGTGTTTAATTTGGAGTCAAACATGTTTCCAAATAGAAATTGTAATTCTGTTTTACTTTGTATTCTTTTCTCATATACTGATGGCAGACTTCATTTTTTTTTTTTTCTGATATTAAATATTTGAGGAATTTTCAGGATGCAATGAGCTGTGCAGATGACTTTTTCAAGTTCCTCTGCAAATGGATTTTGGATAACTGTTCTGATGATATCTATTTTGTTTCAAAACGAATTGACAAAACCTGCATTGATCATCTTCAGTCATTGATATCAAGTACAGTTGAAAAGGTCTCCTACAATGAAGTAGTAGACGTTTTAAAAAAGGTATATCATGCTATAAGTTCCTTCACATATCAGTCTGACAACTATTTTCACCTAGAATAATTTTTACCTTTTAAATATTTTTTGAGGATTTCTTTCCCAGGTCACAGATAAGAAATTTGAAACCAAACTTGAGTGGGGTGCTGCTCTAACTGCAGAGCATCTAAGGTATGCCAATTTTTTTAATAATTGGATATGAGAATGTCTGAAAGGAATTTGACTTCTACATGTAGTGAGTGCTTACCTCCTCTTTGTGCCTTAACAGTTATTTGGTGGAGGATATCCACAAGAAGCCTGTAATAATATACAATTATCCTAAACAAGTTAAGCCTTTTTATGCACGCCTGAATGATGACGGAAAAACAGTCGCAGCATTTGATATGGTTATACCAAAGGTGAGCTAAAATGGGTTTGTTTGTGTCTTTTAGACAGTAAAGTGCCTTTCAGTGAGGTTTCCTATCTGTATAAAATCCAAGTTTTAATTTAGGCTGGTGTTAAAGCTGGACAAAATTTCTTTGCAGGCTGGAACATTGATTTCAGGTAGCCAAAATGAGGAGCGTTTCGACATCTTAGATTCAAGGTACTGAAATTCTACTTTACTCCTCTCTAACCATTTGTCAGGGCATTATATATATCTAGTACTTTCATTGTATCAGATGTCGTAGAAGTTGACAACTGGATCAATAAATCAAATGATGAACTAATTATTGACAACACTTGTTGTCTGTAAAGAAATGTTAGGCACGCTTACTCTTCATTTTGCCTTGGATCCTTGTGGTTCCACAAACAATGATACTGGTGGCCCACCCCCCTATTTGTCAAATGGGTTTAGCACTCAGCTTCAGAAAGTTCAACGGTCATGTTCAAATCGCTTTTGAATTGGGAGGTTAATGCTGGCAGGTCAAAAGTAGTTTATAGAATCCCCAATTTCAAAAGCAGCTCTCATATGGTTTTTCTACACAGAGAAAGACAGCTTTTATTTGGACAATCTAGTAATAAGAGATTTAAGATCACGAAAACCTGTCGAGATTTAATGGTTTCATTGTTGCTCAGGAAATAAATAATTCACATTTAATAGTCAAATGACATCATGCATAAACAATTGAAGTTAAAGTGATATATATCCTTATGTTGTCTTCTTGTTTCAATCTGTGGATAATTATGTTGTCTTCTTGGTTCAATCTGTGGCTATCATCGATGGTGATATATCCTTAAAGCCTCAAACTTATACCTGCTTTCTCGTCAAAGTGTTAATGTTGACATCTTTTCTCCCTCTCTTATGTTGACAGAATAAAGGAATTGGGGTTGCCAAGAGAGCAGTACGAGTGGTACTTAGATCTTCGCAGGCATGGAACAGTCAAGCACGCTGGATTCAGTCTTGGCTTTGACCATGTGGTTCTCTTGGCCACTGGGCTAACTAATGTTAGAGATGTTATCCCTTTTCCCAGAAGTCATGCTAAAGCCTACTGCTAATCAGGTTTAAGGAAAGAATTTGGCTTCAGCAATGAAGATGTCCCAGCATGTACAGGGGAAAATGTCTAAGCATATATGGTGTTATGGTGTACATATCCAAGAAGACCATCTCCCATATGCAGAGTTTATCCTTGAGCCCTTCAATGCTCAGTTGATCACATGAATAAGTAAATGTATATAACAAAAAATTATGCTATAAAAGGAATACTACTAAAGTTTGCACCTTTTTTTTTTTCAATGTGGTTGCTTGCAAGTGTAATCTCTTAATACATTCGCATAAATTCGAATCAACTTGTTAAGCTCATTAAATGCTTGTTTATACATAAAATATATGCGCATAAATATATTAACTTGTATTATATATACATGCATGCGTTTTTTTTTTTTTTTTTGACATTTCCGCACAAGAGGGGGGGAGGGAGAATTCGAACTAGTGACCTTCACTTCATTAGGCGTGGTCCCAGCCAATTAAACTACTTCTTGGGGACATATACATACATGCTATGATACTTATATGCACACATACACATCTAAAAAAATATTAACTAAGAACTGATGCAGGAGAATAATAATAATAATAATAAAGTGGATTTATTATTCATACTTTAGTTTTCCTTTTTTAACAAGGATTGGATTTTTTCCTTTCTTATTAGGATTTGTTTTCCTTTTCCAATTAGGTTTGCCACTCATTTTTCTTGTTATTTTAGGAGGTTCCTAACCTATATAAAGGCATTTAGTAGTAGTAGTAGTAGGGTTTTTTTTATTTTTTATTTTTTATTTTTTTTTTAATTCAGTTTAAACTATCAATTAAATTTAAGTCTTTCAGAGTTATTTCTCTATTTGTACATGTTAACAACTTCGAGGCAATCGAGTCAACATACTAGATGAAGTGCTTCGAGTTTGTTTGCCCCCCGATCGATAGGGAACTATCAATTAAATTTAAGTCTTTCAGAGTTATTTCTCTATTTGTACATGTTAACAACTTCGAGGCGATCGAGTCAACATACTAGATGAAGTGCTTCGAGTTTGTTTGCCCCTTGATCGATAGGGCTGGGCACGGGTCAGTTCTAGCGGGTTTCAACCTGTTCAGCCACCTGACCCATGCCTATCGGGTTTGGGAATTTCCAACCCGTGATAGTAAGGAAAATGTGGAAACTTGGCGGGTATTTGGGAGGTTCGGATCGGGTTTTTTTTTTTTTTTTTGTCAAGTTGGTCGGGTTAGTCGGGCGGGTCGGGTATTTTTAACAAATCCATAACAAAATAAAACCCTAAATCCTTAACAAAATACTCCACGCTACAGCTCATTTGTGAAAAATCCATAAAAACAAAACAACATAAACCATACAACCAAAATACTCCACGCTGAACCGAGCATTTCATTTCCCAAAATCCAAATTGAAGTAAACCAAAACCCATTAAGAATTACTTGTTTTGTATTGTTTACAATTTCAAAAAACTATATGGTTGGATTTTTTTTGTGAATCAAGTATGATCAAAATGCAAAAATTCAAAAAATGAAAAATTATCAAAATGCAAAATATCCAACTGCAGGGCTGGGCACAAAAAATCCAATTGCAAAAAGTATCTAACTATCAAGAGCACTAAACTACAACTACAAAATATATATATATAACATATGTTTATCACTATCAGTTACATGTTTAACAGTTGCACACATTACATAAATAAAATTTAAGGGCCAAGCACACATAAAACATTGTTACATCAAAAATAAAAGTTACAAAATCCTATTGGCTAACAAATCAGTAGACCACCAGGCCTAAGCTCCTAGCAACAAAATCCAGCAGCCCCCAAGCAGAATGCAACTTCAAGTCACTAATCATCCTTAAGGAGAATGCTAACGTTCTTCAAAGATATTTCTACAAAGATGAATATAAAAAAAAAAAAATTACATTCTCAATTGAAACAATTAAATAAAATTTGTAAATAGAAAAATAAATTAAGAAGTAAACTAAAATGATCAAAAAGCTTACATGATTCGAACTTATAACTTTTAGCATCATTGACCATATCTGAGTTAAAACCTTAGAGGTTTTGCCCTTAACCAATTTTGTACACATATCAATGCTTCAACCGTTACTGGGGCCAATGAACTTCGAAAAGGATCCAACACACGTCCTCTAGTGCTAAAAGCTGACTCTGAAGCAACTATTGTAATGGAAATGGCCAACACATCTCATGCTATTTTGGCAAGAATTGGGAATTTGGTTGAGTTCACCTACCACCAATTTAAAATATCGAAATTTGCACTTGCCTTTTCAATATCCTCCATCAAATATCAATCGAACTCCGATTTGCTTTCATTATCACTTTTAGAAGATAGGTATTTATGAAACCTATTCATGAAGTAAAGGTTAGCACTCTCAGTTTCTTCTCTTCATATTGAAAAACCTTGAGACAATTCACTACCATGTTAAGCTTGAAATGAACTTTGTCCAACATTGTAATAATCATATAATTTGTCAATGCATGACCTCAATTTTTTCACCATCTCCTTACATTCATTGGTACCAAGCACATCTTTGAACCAATATTCCAGTGACTCCAATTTGGTTCATGGATTAAGTACAACTACAACAAACATCATCAAGTTAACCTTATCATTGTTATCAAGATCACCCCCAATATTTATTATACTTCAACATCATCCTCACTGCCATAACACTCAATACCAAATCACCACTATCAATATACTCTTGTAAATGCATTTGAATGCCACAAATTTTTTGGAAGTACATATTAGATGTATAATACAAAGACCTCGAAAGTTGCATTGTTGCATCATAAAAAAGTTTGAGAAACTTGAGAAAAATCCTAATACGATTCCAATCAACAAATCTAGGAGGTCCCAAACCCTCTTTCTCATTCTTTTCCTCGTTCAATGCAATCTTAAAGTCTTTATCAATCGACTCCATAAGTTGGAAAGCGGATTGACATTTTTCAGCACCTTCCAACATAAAAAATGTAGAGTTCCATCTAGTTGGAACATTAAGACACAATAAATCCTTGAAAGTAAGTTGTTCTCTTTCAACACAATTCTTAAACTTCTCAAATCTTGAAGGTGAAGACTTCACATATTTCACCGCACTTCTAACCCTCACAATGGAATCTTCAACTTCTTTCAAACCCTCAATCACAATAAGATTTAGTATGTGTACACAACACCTCATATGCATAAATTGACTCTCTAATATGGCGCCTGGCTTAGTACAAGTTCTCATCTTCACATATTCCAAAGCAACATCATTGGAAGTAACATTGTTGACTGTGATGGTGAAAATGTTACAAATACCCCACTTAAGCATACACTCATCTTCTCCTCAATGGTTTCACCTTTGTAATTAGGAATTAAACAAAAGTTTAAAATTCTTTTGTGCAAGTTCCAGTCACTATCAATAAAATGAGAGGTGATTACCATATAATTAAGTTTTTGCACCAAAGTCCACGTATCAGTGGTAAGACAAACCTGAGCACTGGTCGTCACAAACATTGCCCTCAACTTTTTCTTCTCAGACATGAAGAGCTTAACACAATCCTTCATCACAGTACAACGAGAAGGAACTTGAAACCTAGGCTTAATGTATTCATGAACTCCTACAACGTTTCAGTTTCCACAAACCTAAATGGCAACTCAACCTTAATTATCATCTTAGAAATTGCCAGCCTTATTTTCGTAGCATTGTACTTCGCAATCACCATATTACCAACACATCCATCTCCCACTGACATTTTCCCCTCCTTAACCTCAAAACTTAACTTTGATTGTGACTTATCAAACCTACCAAGATATTTTTTGCAAGTACTCTTCAAATGAGTTAGCATAGATGAAGTACCTAGCCTTTTACTATGATAGCTAAACAATTTCTTACAATAATTGCATTGTGATTTAAGATCCTCTAGATCACCCCCCTCTACTTTGGTAAAATGTTTCCAAAACAACACTATCAACGGAAGGCATAGTACTATTACTAAGAGTAGGAGTAGATGAAGCAGAACTGTAACCAATACCACTATTTGTACGACCAGCCATGAGTCTACAATAAATGGAAGAAAAAAAAAATCAAAACAAGCAAACCTAAGTTTAGATGTAGTAACCAAACAAGCCATGAGTCATGCCATCATAAATTGTTAAGAATCCGTTCTAACTATTTCATGAAATAAAATAAAATCTCTCCAAGTAGTACAACACCATAAACCATGCAGAAGGTAAATTCAAACATTTACAGAAGGATGAAAAAAAAGCAAATATGTTACTTCATTTCATTCAAATGAAATCCATGCTCTCTGTAATATTACAAGACAAGATATAGAATATCTAGATGTTCTATTTGATTAAATTCATCAAGCACATGAACATATACCTCCATCAAACGAACAGTAATTCTAGAGTAGCTCTAAAAATTTCACAAAGATTAGTTGTTTTTACACACAACATACAATTTCTTGACTCACCAAGACATTCTGAATAAGGTGGTCGCAAAACTATGCTCTTAAGTACCTCCCACTCGAACCTAACAAATCATTTGAAGTTTATAATTCATTACAAATAAAATAATTCATTTCAAATAATACCAAACCGAACTAAGAATACCAAACAGTATACCAAACAACCAACTAAAAACCAGTCTACTAGTATGACAGAATGTGAAGTAAACGGGAACAGAGCTTCAGTGAAATGGAATCGGAGCTAAACATATATTTTTTTACATAAAAAAAAAAACTATACAAAAGATTAAAAAAAAAAAACTATACAAAAGATAAAAAATATATATATGTACCTGGGGAACAAAGACAATCATTGCGTTGGGTGTCACTGTCGAGGGTTTGGGCTTCTTCAACAAAAATATTACTTCAACAAAAACCTTAACAAGAAGCAAAACTAAAATCAGCACTTCAAAAAATCGAACCCAGCATAATCATACCATAAATTATTAACAACCAACAAGAATCCTTAAAAAAAAATTGCTTAACAAAATAAAAACCCTAATAGGAAAATCAAACCTTAATAAGAGGCAGAGAGGAGAGGTGAGTAGGGGACAATGAGAGACAGACTTGGAGAGAGAGAGATCGAGAGAGAGATGAGAGCCTCCGTAAATCGTGATTGAGAGTGAGAGATCGAGAGATTGTGTATGCGGCTGCTCGAAAATGAAATAAGCGTGAGGGATCGAGAGATTGAGACTCTGAGAGTGAGAGATCAAGACTAGAGATTGAGATTTGAAATGAGGGTCTAGGTGGGTGAGGGATAGTTGCTCGAAATTGAAAATGTGAGTGTGAGGAACTTCTAGGGCTTTTGTTTAGGTTAAGTGAAATAGCGGGTAGAAACGAGGCGGGTTGAGTACCTGCACAAAATGTTTTATTAAACCTGAGAGCCGACCCAACCAGGTTTGGGGAATTTCAACCCGAACCTGTGAAACAAGGCACAAAAACTGCCCTGATCGGGGCGGTTTGGGTTGGTTAGATTGGGCGGGTTCTACCCACCCCTATCGATCGGTGATACAAAACTTCCGAAAGGAATTTTAATGTTTTTGTGAACATTGGGGAGGAGAGCGAACTTGAAAATGACTTTCTCTTATTTGCACAAAATTTTCTGTTCGCGTTAACAACTTCGAGGCGATCATCTCAACATGTTGGATGATGTGCTTCGAGTGCGTCATCCCCCCAATCAATGATATAGAACTTCCAGAATGAATTTTTTGTCTTTCTGTGAACATTGGGAGGTGAGCGAATTTGAAAATAAATTTCTCTAATTTGGACGAAATTTTCCATGTGCATTAACAACTTTAAGGAGATCGGGTCAACATGCTGGACAAAGTGATTCAAGTTCACTTTCCCCCCCGATCGGTGATACAAAACTTCTAGAAGGAGTTTTCGTCTTTTTGTAAACATTGGAGAGGTAAGTGAACTTGAAAATAACTTTCACCGGATTGCAAGAAATTTTTCATGCGCATTAACAACTTTGTAGCAATCATGTCGACATGCTAAATGAAGTAATTAGTGTTCATTTGCCCCTCGATCAGTGATACAAAACATCCGGAATGAATTTTCGTCTTTATATGAACACTGGGGAGGCGAGCAAACATGGAAGTAACTTTCACCAATTTGCACAAAAATTTTCATACATGTTAAAATCATCGAGGCGATCGTGTCAACATACTGAAGGAAATAACTTGAGTTTGTTTGCCCCCTGATCGGTGATACAAAACTTCCGGAAGGAATTTTAGTGTTTTTGTGAACATTGGGGAGGAGAGCGAACTTGAAAATGACTTTCTCCGATTTGTACAAAATTTTCTATTCGAGTTAACAACAACTTCAAGGCGATCGTCTCGACATGCTGGATGATGTAATTCGAGTACTTCATCCCCCCCAATCAGTGATACAAAGCTTCCGGAATGAATTTTTTGTCTTTCTGTGAACATTGGGAAAGCGAGCGAACTTGAAAATAAATTTCTCTAATTTGGATGAAATTTTCCATGTGCATTAACAACTTTGAGGAGATTGGATCAACATGTTGGACGAATTGATTCAAGTTTGTTTCCCCCCCGATCGGTGATACAGAACTTCTAGAAGGAGTTTTCATCTTTTTGTGAACATTGGGGAGGCGAGTGAACTTGAAAATAATTGTCTCTAGTTTGCACGAAATTTTTCATGCACATTAACAACTTTGTAGCGATCATGTCGACATGCTAAATGAAATAATTAGTGTTCATTTGCCCCTCGATCAGTGATACAAAACATCTGGAATGATTTTTCGTCTTTTTATGAACATTGGGGAGGTGAGCGAACATGAAAGTAACTTTCACTGACTTGCACAAAATTTTTCATACATGTTAACAACATCGAGGCGATCATGTCAACATGCTAGATGAAGTGATTAGAGTTTGTTTGCCCCTCCCCACCCCCCCAATCGGTGATACAGAACTTACAGAAGGAATTTTCATGTTTTTGTGAATATTAGAGAGAAGAGTGAACTTGAAAATGACTTTCACTACGAAAAAAATATAAGTTTTCTGACTTGGTTAAGGTAAATTGTTTTATGCCACGTAACTAATTATTGACGTGGTAATTTCTGCCACGTCAATAATATTTTTTTTGACGTTTTGAGGTTGTTTGGTCAACAAATAGTGACCTGGCAATATCCACACATTAATAAATTTTGACCTGTTAGACATTGCCACATCAATAAATTTCATTGCATTTTAAAACTTTAAAAATTATATATTTTAGTGATGGTAAATTATGACAAGTGAAAATTTATTACCGTGTGAAACTGCCACGTCAATATATTTGGACCTGTCATTTTAGTAGGTCAACATATATTGATGTGTGAAATTGGTAGGTCAAAATTTTTTGACATGGCAATTTCATAGGTCAAAATTTATTGATGTGTGAAATTGCCACGTCATAAATTTTGACATGGCAATTTCACACGTCAAGAATTCTTGTGAAATTGCCACGCCAAGAACTTATTGACCTGGAAATTTGGTAGGTCAAAATTTTTTAACTAGCAATTCCACACGTCAATAAATAATGACCTGTTAAAATGACAGGTCATTGATTTCTTGAACTGTCAATTTAACACATCAATAATTTTATTTATTAATTAATATTAATTATTATGATTATTTATAATAATAATAATTACCCTAATTAGGCACGTAATTAGAATGAAAATTAGGTAATTGATAGCACTATTGATGTCATATATATATATATATAAGTGTTGCAAACTTGGAGATGATCGTAATTATTTTGTACTAAATTTAAGTTATAATTAAGTTTAAATTCTGTACAAACTAATTAACTAATTAATTAGGTATAATTAGATATATATACCAATTGGTATATACCCTATATATATGTGCATATAAATATATCATTATAGCTAGTTTTAAACTATATATCATTATTATATATAATAATAGTAATAATAATATTATTATTATATAATATGATACGTATATCCTAGGGTTTTTTTTTTTTTTTCTCTCTAATTAATTATTGTTTTCATTAGAATTAAATAGCTTATTGCATATATATATATGGCTTTAATGGTTATTTGATAATTTGTATAAAGTTATAACTTAATTTAGCTAATGCAGCCACCTAGTTGAGGATATAAAGACGGTTATAAGTTCCAATATTGTTCATGCATGTATATACAAATTATTTCTTAAAATAAAAAAAAATAAAAATAAAAAAACTTAAATTCAGTACAAACTAATTAATGTATTAGGTTGTTTTTGTTTTAATGCATGGACAAAGTTTTCCTCCAAATAGGGTTGGAAGAATTTCCTTCAACCTAATTTATAAAAATGACATGTATCATTTTAACATGTGAAAAACACATGATTCTTTTTAATATCAGGGACAACATTGGAATAAATTTTATTAAAAACAAATATGCATCTTACATGTTACTAAAAAAGGAGACACGCGTCATTTTTATAGACTTGGTTGAAGGACATTCCTCCAATCCAATTTGAATGAAAACTCTGTCCTTAATGCATGGGTTAACGTTGATCAAGGCATTAAAATTTTGTAAAATTCTTGAAGTTAATTAAACTATATTATATATATATATATATATATATATGCTTATTCACAATACGAAAAGTTGACCAACATTAATAATTTTTATTACTATATTATATAATATATACATGCATCAACCAATTAATGAATATGATTTTTGTTTAGTTAATACCAATTAAGTTTTTTGTGTATATATATATTGTGAATACGCTTACTCACAATATATGCTTATAAGCATATAATTTTTTGCAACGATCCATTTATAGCAAACATGCTTAATATACCAATAATTAATTAAGTTTCTGATAGAAAAAGAGTGATGCAAAATAAAATATGTAAACTATTGAAAAATCGAAGGAGATCAACATGAATAGAAAGGATGGCATGGACACAATATTGATGATACATTTTTTTTTTGATAAGTCAAAAAATATATAAAAAGCGCAGAGGGGCGCAACCCGTAGTACACAGGGAGTATACAAGGGAGAGCCTAAGGGGGAGAAGAGAAGCGGGAACAGAAATCTGAAAAACTAATCATAGTCGGAGCAAGCCAACCAGCCGTCCAATTGTACAGAGTAAAAAGAAAATAATGCCGGATTTCCTCAAAAGACCTCGCCGAGTCTTCAAAACATCTAGCATTACGTTCCAACCAAACGCGCCACATAAGACACAGCGGAACCATCTTCCAAACCACCGCACTCCTTGCGCGACCACCCGGCCACCAGCAGGCAAAAAACTCTCTGACTGTTCTAGGCATAACCCAACAAACCCCAATCATACTAAAAATAGAATTCCACAGGGCGTTCGCCACTCCACAATGGAGGAGAAGATGGTCCACTGTCTCCTCAGCCGACTCGCATAACCAACATCTATTGACTATGATCATACCTCTACGACGCAAATTATCAAAAGTGGGAATCTTGCTTCTAGCAGCCGTCCAAGCAAAAAAACCCACTCTAGGAGGAGCCTTGGTCCTCCAAATTCTTTTCCAAGGGAAATAAAGAGACCCCTGAGTTGTGAGCACCTGATAATAAGAGCGCACCTCAAAAACACCTTTGCTTGAGGGAATCCACCACAACTTATCCTCCCCAACCCCTCTACACTTATGTGAATAAAGGCGGCTGTAAAACGAGGTGAGAATCTCCACCTCCCAATCATGAATCCGACGAGAAAACACTATATTCCACTAGATCATTCCATTGGAGCGTTCCATGTTATCCGCAATAGACGCCTCCCTGTATCTAGCAATGTTAAAAAGTTCAGGAAAAGACTCTTTGAGAGAGCTCTCCCCACACCAAACATCCCCCAAAAACTAATCTTGGATCCAGCCCCAAGATCATATCTACATGCCCCTCAAAGGACCGCCAACCCTTACAAATAAACTTCCAAAGCCCCACCCCATAAGCCTCCGTAATATCACAAGAATGCCAACCGCCCCAAGAAGAACCGTACATAGCCACTAAAATCGATCTCCACCAAGCACCCTCCTCATGAGCAAACCTCCATAACCATTTCCCCAAAAGAGCTTGGTTGAACTTCCTCACATTCCGGATTCCTAACCTGCCTTCAGAAATGGGAGAGCAAACTGTGTCCCAATCTACTAGATGTAGCTTGGACTCTTCATTCAACCCCCCCCAAAGAAAGTCGCGTTGTATCTTCTCAATGCGCTTGGCCACATCTGCAGGAATCGGAAACAGAGATAACATATAAGTAGGTAAGTTGGAAAGGGTGCTCTTAATCAAAGCGACCCTTCCCCCCTTAGAGAGATATAAACGTTTCCAAGGAGCCAACCGCCTAACCATCATATCCTCCAAATCCCTCCACACCTCCTTGAGCTTAAAGGAAGCCCCTAGAGGAAGACCCAAATATTTCAAGGGAAAGTCAGCAATACCACAGCCCAAGTGGCTGGCCAACTGATCCACATCTTCCAAAGAGCCGACCGGCACCAACACAGACTTTGCCAAGTTCACCTTAAGACCCGAAACAGCCTCAAAGCAAACTAAAAGAGCCTCCAAGTAACTGATCTGGCTGGCATCAGCCCCGCAAAAGATTAAAGTGTCGTCAGCAAATAAAAGATGAGACACTTCCACACGGTCATGCTCTCTAGAGCCCACTGAGAAGCCTGAGATCAACCCCCTAGAGTACATGGCACTGATCATCCTACTAAAGGCCTCCATAACCAAAACAAAAAGGAAAGGAGAAAGCGGATCTCCTTCTCTTACCCCTCTAGAGCTGCCAAAGAAACCGGAAGGAGAACCGTTAATCAGAACAGAGAACCGAGCAAACGAGATACAATGCTTGATCCAAGAGCACCATCTTTCCCCAAAGCCACATCTTTTCAAAAGATAAAGCAAAAAGTTCCAATCCACATGATCATAAGCCTTTTCCATGTCAAGCTTACACAAAACTCCTGGATCCCCAGACTTTGTGCGACTATCCAAGCATTCATTCGCTATAAGGACCGAGTCCAATATTTGTCTACCTTTAACAAAGGCATTTTGAGGCTTGGAAATAACCTTGTCCATCACTCTACTCAATCTATTAGCCAACACCTTAGCAATGATCTTGTACATACCCCCCACAAGGCTAATAGGCCGAAAATCCTTGATTTCCTTAGCCCCATGAACCTTCGGAATAAGAGTAATGAAAGTGGAATTAATGCTTTTAACAAACTCACCTCGGTCATAGAAATCAGCAAATACTGCCATAAAGTCACCCCTTATCACATCCCAACAATCCTGGAAGAAAGCCATAGAGAAGCCATCCGGACCAGGCGCCTTATCTCTGTCCATCCCTTTGATCACCTCCCAAACCTCCTTTTCTTCAAACGGATCCTCCAAGCTCAAGGCCTCTGTATCTGAAAGCCTGTCAAACTCCAGGTTATCCAATTAAGCGGCTCTGTAAACAATGTATCATAATAATTAACTATGTGGTCACCGATGATTGCCATATCGGAAGTAGCTGAACCATTCACCACCAGCGAATCAATGGAATTATTTCTTCTGTTGGCATTGGCTACTTGGTGAAAGAACTTAGTGCACTTGTCCCCCTCCTTTAACCACCTAATCCTCGATTTTTGTCTCCAACTAATTTCCTCTTGGAGAAGAGAGGCTTCCAACTCTCTAGAAAGTTGACACCTCCTCCCCCTTCTCTTCCTCAGAAAGTTGTCTCCCTTCCTCAGAGTCATCAAGAGATTTCAACTCCTCATACCTGGCTTTATTTCTTTCCCTCACATCGCCAAATTCCTCTAAATTCCATCTCTTTATCTCCCACTTCAAAGCTCTAAGCTTCTTTGCCATCACATAACTGGCTGACCCAAAGAACTGAAATGATCCCCACCAATTCCTCACTCTCTCCACAAAACCCTCTTCTTTTAGCCACATATTTTCAAACTTGAAAGCTCTCTTACCAGACTGCGGACAGCCACTATCAAGGAGGATGGGTGCATGATCCGAGCACACCCGAAGAAGCATGCATGATACATGCATGCATGCTTCCCTCCAATATTGAAAAATCAAACATGAAAATGAAGTTTTCTCCCCAGGCAAACACTAGGTGAGGAGGAACAGTGTTTTTGAATCTCTACGAGGTTTGAGAAAGGAGTTTCAATTCATACCACTTAGGACAATGACTACGGAGGATAGCGTACAGTCGTGGGTAAACCTGTCGCTGTCGGAAGGGGAAGATGATGAAATGGAGATCAAGACAGATGGCTTTCAAGAAATGGCATCTAGGGGAAAATACTATGTGGTGGGCAAATAGATTTTATATCAGACTGTGAGCAAGGTGACCATCAAATCTACCCTTGTGCATTGGTGGCGATTGTCAAGCAATTTAGTATTCAAAGTTCTTGGAGATAACTTGCTCCTAATTGAGTTTGACAACATCGGAGACAAATCGCGAGTCTTGAAGGGACGCCCATGGGTTTTCGAGGGGAATCTTTTTGCAGTAGAGGATTTTGATGGACGCTCTTCACCATCACAATTATCCTTCACAAAAGCTTCCTTTTGGGTTAGAATGTTCGATTTACCACTTGTTTGTATGGGAAGGTAGGTGGGGAAAAAATTGGGTGCATCAATTGGGGTGGAGGAGGAAGTAGATATTGATCTGAATGGAGTTGGCTGGGGGCGATTCTTGAGGGTATAAATCCGAATTGATATTATGACGCCGCTCCCACAGGGACGAAAAATCAAGCTGGAGGGGAAACTAATTTGGGTTACTTTTCAATATGAAAGGTTGCCCATGTTTTGTTTCCAATGCGAATTGATTTGTCGTTTGAGGGAGGGATGTCTAAAATGGTCTGCTCTAAGAAATCAAGAAGATACGACACAATTCGGTCCTTGGCTACGGGCATCCTCTCCACCACGCAAACCGGAGAGGGGACATGGGCTTAAGGACCAGAACCCTCGAAGTCTTACAAATCAGCAGTGCATACACCCCAAAGAGGCACCACCGTGAGGATAGACGGGGAAAGGAGTGGACAAGGCCAAGGCCAGAAGACAAGAGAGCGGAGGATTCCAATGATGCTTCCCTCGACAACTGACAACCCGAACCCCAGAGGAGAAAGAATGAAAATTTTGGTAAGTATTGCAAAGGACAGGAGAAACATTCCTTTTTTGGGAAGGAGGAGGAAAACCTGTATGAAAGGTCAAAAGTAACGTCTAGGAAAGAGCAAAATTTTGGGGATTAGAGGGATATGAGTTGTCTGCTTATTCAGGGGAAGGTGGGCGCGCATTTGATTTGCCCCACGTGCAAACAGAGTTGTCAACAAAAGATGGGAGGCGCAAACTTGAAAGTGAGGGTCAAAAATTCCCTAATCAAAAGCTGGATTTTATGCGACTAAGTGATTTTGGGGGCAAATTCTCTAGCCTAGGTGGGTCACTATATTTGGGGCTTGTCATCACTAAAGTGGCAAAGTCCATGAGAGCAGCCCAAGAAGGTGGGATGCCAATGCCGAAGGGAGAGGATAGCTCTGGGGTAACATTGGCTATGTGGAAGAGAAAACAGAGAGAAGAGTCAAGGGGGACACAAGGAGACCTAGAGATACCTGAGGGAGGAGTTTGAAAAAAAGAGGCGTTAGTAGTGCCAGGGGGGGGACTTGTAATACCTTGATAAAAATAACTTTTTTAATTGAGGAGATCCTTTCCACTAGAACGTTTAACAAGAACCTTTGATAAAACTGCTTAGACAAGGCCTAAGACCCTTAGTGTTAACCTAAACACACTTTGAGTCTTTAGGAAATAGAAGCCAAACACTGATCCTCAGGAGGCGGACGCACGCTAGGTCTAGGGACGTACACTACTGTCTGTAGTGCGGACGTACGTTCTGTAAACCGTACCAACGGATGTACATGGGACCACTAGACGTATGCTACTTTTTGAATACCCTTTGAATAATACTTGGACGTACGAGACACTCTTTGGACTACTGTGCAAGAATCACAGGACGTACGCTAGGGTTGCCAAACATCCGCAGGTCCGACAGAGAGTTGGTAGTGGATTTTCCCTATAAATACCCATCCTCAACTCTCATTCCTCATGCCCATTCCCACCCTTTGGTGTGCCCATAGGCTGCCAGATCCCCCTTCCACGTTTCAAGAGAATTTGGTGAGGAAGAGTGCTTTCCAATGATGGGAGGCCATGTCCATGCTCAGCTTTGGGGTAATCCTTATTTCCCTTATATTTAACACTGTTATAGCCCTTGTTTTATGCCTCGTTGAGCTTTCAAAGTGTTCATCAAGTTTCTTCTTGAAAATGATAACGTTTGCAAAGAACTCTTTCAAATCCTGTTGTGTTGTGATTTCTTACGTTGCATGTACTCTTTTATTTGCTTAGAGGAGGTTTAGAGGTCTAGGAGTAAAGTAGGAATCATGCATTGTTTAAATCTTGAAACGATGTGCTTAACACACTGAGCGGCCAAACGCCATCTGGGCCAGACGTACAGTTAGTTAGCAGAGCACTAGTTTTGGGTTTCACACGTGTATGCTTTGGCCCAGTTACATTTTTAGGTTAAGTAGGGCCTAGAATAACGGTGTCTTGTATTCGTTATGATAGGACTTAACTTTGTCAAAGGATTTGCTCGAATGTGCGAGGTAAGTAGACACTCACCCTTTTTACGTAAAATGTGGGATATGTCAGTTGACTGACCACGCATATGATATGAGCATATCTATTTTCTATAATTACTCGGTAACTGTGTTATTAAATAAACTGTTAAGATGTATCGTAAGATATGGTACGTCGGTATGTGTGGTATAAATGGCCATGGGCTTACTATATAAACTGCATATTATGGTCAAATGTGTATTATACGGGGCTTTGGATCCATTGGTTTTGTGACCTTGATGCAACCATTCCCAATGGTTCGGTCACTATAGGACGAGCGTCATTAGTTGGTGTGGGCCACTCGGGGTTGGACTTGATTATGCCACTAATGCTACGTACGGTATATTATGCAATGGTTGGGGCACTGGCATTCAGGGGCGGAGATACAAAGGGGTGACCCAGGGGCAGGCGCCCTCGATAAAAAAAAAAAAAAAGTAATTCGCCCCTCCAATTTGATATGTGTGGGTGTTGCCAGAAGCTGATGGTGTTGGGGTGGGGGAGAGAGAGCAACGGAACTATTGATCGTCATGGTGGTTAGGCGTCGCCGGTGATTTCAGTTACGGTGAAGGTGAGGCGGAAGGTGTGGGTTTTTTGGGAGAAAGATTTGCAAGGGAAACAAAGAAAGGATAGCTTGGGAGAGGGAGAGAAAGAAGTGGCCGTGAATCGTGATTGTTGGGAGAAAGATTGAAGAGAGAAGAATGGGAGAAAAGAGTGATTTTTGGGAGGAAGACCGAAGAGATCGAGAAGATGGGAGAAAGAGAGAAGTGGGTGGGTGAAAAAAATAATAAAAAAAGAAAGTAGTGGTGGGGTGTATTTATTATTATTAAAAACAAAAATAATAAAAAAATTTAAGGGGAGTTGGCTTAACCTCAGCCATGTAGCATTACTCTATTCTTTTTTTTGAAAGTTGTTATATTATATTATAAAACAATAATACTTTAGTTTTATCAAGACAAGTTACGGGTTTGTCAGTGTTTGTTTTTGTTTTTTTTTATTGTTTCTAGGACTTATAATGGGATTATTAATTGCGCCTTACTAAATTTAGGCCTAAAATTTTGATTATTTTTTTATTTGGCCCAAATTTTTTTTTGGGCCTTATTATATTGGGGCCCTAGGCGAGGGCTTAACTTGCCTAGGGCTTGAGCCGGCCCTATCTATATGGTAACTAATATATCAATTTAATACATATTTATGAAGTCAGATAAATATATTTTTGTGATACATATATTGTGGTATAATTTATGTTTTTGATTATATTTAACATGTTATAATAAAAATATAATATATAAAAAAAATTATTTCATCATTATATTTTATTATTTTATTGATGTCCCTGGTAAAATGAATTCCTGGATCCGCCATTGCTGGCATTGTATTATAGGTTCCTCAGGTCAGCATCAACCCTGCTAAGAATGGATTTTATCTTGGGTAGACCATGTATGGGAGTTATGACTTATAATGTATTAGCTTTTTCTACATTAAAACGCGTAGGTAATTATCGCTGGTTCTACACCATAAGCTTTGAAAACCCTGAAACCCATTAAATGGTGTTTAACGGAGGTAATGCCCTCTTTTGGTTATATCTCAAATTACACATTTACTTTCATTAATTGGGCTTATATCATACCTAAGTGTGAGGGTTACTTAATGATGTGAACCCCGTCAAGAATAACGAGACCCAACAACGAAAGGGAACCCAAGATCGTTCTATGGACAGATTCGAAGGGATGACCTCGACCCGTTGTTTATGACAAACAAGAACCTCGGTATAAGGAAGACGCCACAAACGGTGATGGAGTTTCCGTTTGATAAGTCGAGATGAACGCCCTCCAGATAAGTTCAAGTAGTTCTTCAAAGAACCAAAGAGAATAAACCTCACACGTTTTTATCAATCATCAATGTTGTGTCTCATTACAATGAGTCCATGCTATTTATAATGCATGGTTAAAATAGGAATACAAATTATTAAAGGAAAATACTAAAAGACCAAATAAAAGAATCCTAAAATTAAGGTAGATTTTGTCTGAAATTAGCTTCTCCTCCAAGAAAAGAAATCACCTATGGAATTTGCTTCTCCTCCAAGAAAACTTCTCCTCCAAGAAAAGAAATCACCTATGGAATTTGCTTCTCCCCCAAGAAAACTTCTCCTCCAAGAAAAGAAATCACCTATGGAATTAGCTTCTCCTCCAAGAAAACTTCTCACCAAGAAAAGAAATCACCTATGGAATTATCCTTCTAGAACTTGAATCAAGGTGACGATTCTTTGTTGCCCACGTGGATCATGCTCAATGGGCCTCCATGAATTTGCTTGAGCCCATAACTCTTGAATGAGTCCGTTGAGTACATCCTTGAACTTCTTTGCTCGTGCTCTAGAATCGCCCAATTGGTACTTGAATGAAATCCTTCAAGTGGTGCCTTGATCTCCATCATTCCCTCCTCTTGAGAAGGATTTGCCTCAAATCACCACCTACATCAAAAGGACTCAAATCAAGAACATTAAAAGTGGCACTTACATTGTACTCACGGTAAATCTAGCTTGTAAGCGTTGTCATTGATACGCTCGAGGACTTGGAAAGGACCATCTCCTCTGGGAGCAATTTGGAACATCTTTTCGCGAATCTTTCTTTTCTCATATGCAGCCAAACCCAATCTCCGGGTTCAAAACCAGTGGCGACGTCCTTGTTGGCTTGTGTGGCATATTGCTCCGTTCTTCGCTTCAATGTTGAGTCGTGCTTTCTCATGAATCTGCTTCACAAAGTCAGCTTTCTTTTGCCATCTAAATTAACGTGTTCGTCAAAGGTAAAGGAGTTAAATCCAATGGAGTTAAAGGATTAAACCCATATACAATTTCAAATGGCTAAAATTTAGTAGCAGAATGAACAGCTATTATATGCAAACTCAACATGTGGTAAACATTCCTCCCATGTTTTGATGTTCTTTCTAATGATTGCCCTCAATAGAGTAGACAAAGTCCTATTTACTACTTCAGTTTGACTATCAGTTTGTGGATGACAAGTAGTGGAAAACAATAGCTTAGTACCTAGCTTACACCACAAAGTCTTCCAAAAATAGCTTAAGAACTTAGCATCTCTATCCCAAACAATTGTCCTAGGCATGCCATGTAATCTCACAATCTCTAAAGAACAAATTAGCAACATAAGCGCGTCATCCGTTTTGTGACATGGAATAAAATGTGCCATTTTAGAAAATCTATCCACGACCACAAAAATGGAATCTCTTCCACGTTTAGTCCTAGGCAATCCTAAGACAAAATCCATTGAAATATCAATCCAAGGCTCACTAGGAATTGGTAAAGGAGAATACAAACCGTTGGGCTGCACTTTGGATTTAGCTTGCCTACATGTGACACATCTACCACAAATCCGTTCGACATCTCGTTTCATGTGAGGCCAATAGAAGTGGCCCTGCAAAATAGCTAAAGTCTTTGCTACTCCAAAATGTCCCATTAATCCCCCACCATGTGATTCCTGCACTAATAACTCCCTCATAGAACAGTTAGGCACGCATAGCTTATTTTCTCGAAATAGGAATCCATCAAGCCTAAAGAACTTACCAGAGGCGATTTTCTCACAAGCTCGATATTCCTCACAAAATTGTGGTCTTCAAAGATATAATTCTTTAATGTATTCAAAACCAAGCAATTTTGCATCAAGTGTGGAGAGTAAGGCATACCCACGAGAAAGTGCATCGGCGACCACATTCTCCTTACCTTGTTGTAATGAATGACGACGGAAACGCCTCTATGAACTCCACCCATCGCGCATGCCTTTTGTTTAGCTTGTGTTGGCCCTTCAAGTGTTTCAAGGACTCATGATCGTGAATCACGAACTCCTTAGGCCATAGGTAGTGCTGCCACGTCTCTAAAGCCCGAACCAATGCATACAACTCCTTGTCATAAGTTGGGTAGTTTAAGGCTGCCTTTGAGTTTCATCGCTGAAGTAAGCAATTGGTCGTCCCTCTTGCATAAGAACGGCGCCTATACCAACACCAAGCATCACATTCAATTTCAAATGTTTTAGAAAAGTTTGGTAAAGACAACAAAGGTGCTTTAGTGCCTTCTCTTTGATTAATTGAAATGCCTTCTTGTTCTTCTCCCCACGAAATCCAACGTTCTTCTTGATCACTTGGTAAGAGGTGCGGCTAAGCTCGAAGTCCTTCACGAACCGGTAGAAACTAGCAAGTCCATGAAAACTTAACATTACCTACACTTGTGGGGCTCGGCCAATCTTGGATTGCACGTACCTTCTCTTCATCAACCTGTATACCTTGTGCACTAACAACAAATCCCAAAAATACAAGCTTATTGGTGTAAAAAGTGCACTTCTTTAAATTAGCAAACAACCTTTCTTTCCTTAGCACATCTAAAACAGATTTCACATGTACCACATGATCCTCTAGGTTTTTGCTATAAATGAGTATATCATCAAAATAGACAACAACAAATCTGCCTATAAATGCATGCAAAACATGGTTCATAAGTCTCATAAAGGTGCTCGGAGCATTAGTCAAACCAAAAGGCATAACTAACCATTCATATAAACCATATTTTGTTTTAAAGGCGGTTTTCCATTCATCTCCTTCTTTTATCCTAATTTGATGATAACCACTTTTAAATCAATCTTAGAAAATATGCAAGAACCATGCAGCTCATCTAACATGTCATCTAAGGGATAGGATGACGATACTTTACCGTTATGTTGTTGATGGCTCGGCAATCAACGCACATTCTCCACGCCCCATCCTTCTTAGGTACAAGTAAGACCGAACCGCACATGGGCTCATGCTCCCTCATG
This sequence comes from Carpinus viminea, assembly GCA_013348765.1. Taxonomy (NCBI): domain Eukaryota; kingdom Viridiplantae; phylum Streptophyta; class Magnoliopsida; order Fagales; family Betulaceae; genus Carpinus; species Carpinus viminea. Next base: position 36,744,353 of record CP054668.1, on the reverse strand, counting down.
CCCTTTTTCCAATAATTCACTTACCGCCGTTGAAGCTCCTTTGTCTCCTCGGGGTTGCTCCTATAAGTGGTCGGTTTGGAGTGGTTGCACGGCACAAAATCAATTTGATGTTCAATCCTCGGATTGAGAGGTAACCCATGTGGTGTTTCCTCGGAAGACATCCTCGTACTCCTTCAAAGAGAAGCAATAGAACTAGGCAAAGCATGGTTAAGTTCGTTAGTGTTTAAAAGTGCCTCTTTGTACAAAAGTACAATCATCGGCTGATTTGAAAACATTGCTCGCTTGATCTCACTCACTTTGCATAGAAATTCTTTTGTTTTCTCTCGATTTTCTCAAGAGCCGAACTTTGATTTTCTTTTCTCTCAAATTTTTCTCGGCCTCTCTCGATTTTCACTCTTTTCTTTTGTTCACTCTCTTTCTTTTGATCACTCTCCTTTTGTAATCTCACTTGATCCTCGATACTTGCTGCGGTGTCAATGGTACAAGAGTGATTGATCTTTGATTCAGACAAAGAGTACTTGTTCAAAGCCATCATACTTCACTCGCCTATCAAACTGCCATGGACGCCCTAGCAATAAGTGTCCCGCTTGCATCGGTACTACATCACACAACACTTCATCCTCGTATTTACTGATACGAAATGCAACTAACACTTGCTTGTTCACCCTTATCTCACCACTATCATTTAGCCATTGCAACTTGTACGGTCTAGGGTGCTTTACCATGGGCAATCCCAATTTCTCAACTATAATTGTGCTTGCAACATTAGTACAACTACCACCATCAATAATCATACTACATACCTTGTCTTGAACGTAGCACCTAGTGTGAAAGATGTTCTCCCGCTGTACTTCATCAACTCCTTTTGCTTGCAAGCTCAATGCTCTCCTTGCCACCAATGTCAATGCATCAGGGGCTAAATACTCCTCCTCAAAAACATCCTCCAATGGCGGCATGTCGTCGGTGTCGGAATCTTCACGATCGGTCACAATTTCACCATTGGCTTGCAACACCATGACTTGCTTGTTTGGACATTGACTTGCTATGACATCTAAAACATTTAATGTCACGATTCCTAGAGGTAGAGGCTTCGGTTTTACCTTGAGGAACGTGGCTGGTGGTCGCGGACTTGGGTTCGGGTTTTGGCATTTGTGACTTGTCTAGTGGCTTGGCATGACTCGATTTCCAAGAGGTAGAACTAGAGTTATGGCCTGCACGTGTCCCACTCCCTCTCTTGAGTTGTTGTTCCACTTTGATAGCCATATGCACCATATCTTCCAATTCCACATAATCCTGCATCTCTACCTTATCATGGATCTCCCGGTTTAAGCCAAGTAAAAATCTAGCCATTGTGGCCTCCCGATCCTCCTCTACATTAGCGCGGATCATAGCAATCTCCATCTCCATGTAGTAATCCTCTACGCTTCGACTCCCTTGTCTAAGACCTTGTAGCTTTTTGTACAACTCTCGGTAGTAGTAACTTGGAACGAACCGCTTTCTCATCACTACTTTCATCTCCTCCCATGTGTCTATTGGTCGTTCTCTATCTTGAGTCATGATTGCTGCAAAACAAAGGTTAGAAAAAAAATAATAATAAAATAAAATAAAGGACCTCACGAATCACTCCCTTACGTGTTTACACTCAAGAATTTGGATCACTCTCCACTCGTGTTTCACTCAAAATAATATGGCTCTTACCCTCCAATGTTCTCACCACTCTTGCCTCTTTTCACTCGATAATTCTCTTTTAGTTCTTTTGAAACTACACAAACAACTCAAAATTTCCAGCAACAATTCACCAAGAACTAATCAAGGAATTTCAGATTTGAACATAAGGAATATGGAATTTTTTTAGCTTAGAAGTAGTATGGTAGTTTTGAATTTTGGAAGCATAGAATAGTTTCGAGCAACAATTCACCAAGCACTAATGAAGGAATTTCATATTTGGACACAAGAATATGGAATTTTTTTCAGATTAGACTTAGAGGAATATGGTAGTTTGAAAATTTGGAAGAAAAGAATAGTACTTTTCTTTTTTTTTTTTTTTTTTTTTTTTGGGATCAGCGACTAGCTTTTGAGAATAATGAAATAAGATTTCGAAATAACTAGAAGAAGTGAGACCAGACCAATAGTTTAGACATCAACAAGAACAAACAAAGATTGAATAGTAGGGTAAAGAAAATTCGGCTAAGAAGAGATAAATAATGGGAGGCTAAAGAAGAAAACAAAGGAATGAAAATGTTAAAGGATAGGCAAACCAACTAGAAATGCTCGACACAAATGATGTGAACGCAAGAATAACGACCCAACAACGAAAGGGAACCCAAGATCGCTCATGGATGATGGGATGACAATTCGTGTTTACAAAACAAGAACCTCGGTATAAGGAAGACGCCACAAACGGTGATGGAGTTTCCGCTTGATAAGTCGAGATGAACGCCACGGAAATCTCTTAGTCTCCTTGTTTATTCTTCAAAGCCCAATTGATTGTTTGACTTGGATGAAATCATGCTACAAGTCCATCCTATTACATACAATCACAATGAAGTTGATGACCAACTATTCACGAGTGGCGTTGAGTTTGGATATGATACCAATTGCTTTGGTAGGTTTCACCAAAGAACCAGAGAATTCTGTCCTCACCGATGAAGGAAATACATAGTGACTAAGAAGAGATTACTACATGATCCAATCTCAGATACAAGATTTTCCACCTAAGAAGCAATGCATATTCAACTAACTAGATTTGGATTTAAGCCAAATGACAAGAGGAACTTAGACTACTAAAGAATCATTACCAAATTTGATCACAAAGGATTGATTTCTTTCGATAGACAAGACTACAAGGTGCTAAAGGAAGACTCGAGGACTTATCCGAATGATAGGTCTTATAGTAATCAGATTAGATAGCTAGCTTTTCCTCACTTAGAGTGGTGAATTTGTGTTTTATCAATTGATTGTAAGCACAAAAGAATTTTCATCCAATTTAAGAAATAAATCATTTTGGCAAGCCTCTTTACTTTTAATTGTTCTTTCAAGCCATACAAATTTTCTAAAACTCAAAATAAAATAAAATTTCATTCTAGGGTGCAATCTCCATCAAGTACATTAACCTCGGTATTCTCTTTGAACATACATAAACACTATTCATTCCATTTTTCAATATTTTCTTTCAAACTAAAACTCTCAAGGGATTTTGGCCAAGTCTTTTGTGATTTAAAGGCCAAGCCTCATTTGATTAAAATCAAGGTATGCCATGGAGATCAAGGCACATGAAGGATCTTTGTCAAGTAATTGGGCCTTCAGAGTACAAGCAAAGAAGTTTGATGTACTCATGGACTCATTCAAGAGTTATCCAACCAAATTTTGAGGCATTGAGCATGATCCACAAGAATAAACAAGAATGCCACCTTGATTCAAGTTCTAGAAGGATAATTCATAGGTGATTTCTTTTCTTGGAGGAAAAGCTAATCATGATTTTCTAGGAGAAGCTAATTCCATAGGTGATTTCTTTTCTTGGAGGAGAAGTTTTAGGAGAAGCAAATTCATAGGTGATTTCTTTTGGAGAACCAATTTCAGACAAATTTACCTATTTAGGATTCTTTATTTGGTCTTTTAGTATTTTCTCAATAATTTGTATTCTATTTTAACCATGCATTATAAATAGCATGGACTCATTGTAATGAGACACAACATGGATGATTGATAAAAACTTGTGAGGTTTATTCTCTTGGTCAAAGAACTACTTGAACTTATGATTTCGTATGCTCATCTCACTTATCAAACAGACCCATCACCGTTGTATGCTTTCCATAATTCTTGTTTGTCATAAACAACTGAGGTCCTTGAATGTCCATAGACCATCTTGGGTTCCCTTTCGTTGGGGTCTCGATTCTTGAGGGTTCACATCATTATCATGATGGAGATCAAGGCACCATCGCTCATACCAATTGTTCAGAGTACGAGCAAAGAAGTTTCATGTACTAATGGACTCATTCAAGAGTGGGCTCAACAAATTCGTTGAGGCCCATTGAGCATGATCCATGTGCAACAAGAATCGCCACCTTGATTCAAGTTCTAGAAGGATAATTTCATAGGTGATTTCTTTTCTGGAGGAGAAGCTAATTGAGGTGATTTCTTTCTTGGAGGAGAAGCTAATTCCATAGGTGATTTTTCTTGGAGGAGAAGTTTTCTTAGGAGAAGCAAATTCCATAGGTGATTTCTTCTAGGAGAAGCTAATTTGCATAAAATCTAATTTTAATTTTAGGATTCTTTATTTGGTCTTTAGTATTTTCCTTTAATAATTTGTATTCTATTTTAACCATGCATTATAAATAGCATGGACTCATTGTAATGAGACACAACATTGATGATTGATAAAAACTTGTGAGGTTTATTCTTTGGTTCTTTGAAGAACTACTTGAACTTATCGATTTGTGCTCATCTCGACTTATCAAACGGAAACTCCATCACCGCTTTGTGGCGCCTTCCTTATACCGAGGTTCTTGTTTGTCATAAACAACGGTCGAGGTCATCCTTCGAATCTGTCCATAAACATCTGGGTTCCTTTCGTTGTTGGGTCTCGTTATTCTTGGGTTCATATCATATGCAATCTTCCCAAGTTTTCCCCCAATTTCGAACTTAGGTTTTGAGTTTTAAACTTTAATTTCTTAATCTGCATAGCTTGGTTTGAACTAGGATACATTTTGGATGAATAGTATTCTTGCAAATATTAGATTGTAGCTTTTTCAATTGAAATTGTCAAAAATAAATAATTTCTTCAATTTTCTCATGCAATTCGAGTTAAGGCCTAATCTCTTTCATAATGACCTAACAAGACCCATACATTGACAAAATTGATCAATTTTGAAAGCCAAAACCTAGTTCTTAAGTTTTATGGATTTTGCTAAATTGGTTTTGTCAATTTTGACCTTCATTTAGGACCAATTAGAACCAATACTTGTAATTAGAAGATCACATTATTACACCTAAGTTCAGAATTTTGCCCAAATTAAAATTACCAAAATACTAAAAGAATAAATTTACACTAACAACAATAAACTTCAGCCTACATAATGTTTAGGATAAATATTTTTTCAAGGACTCAATTTGTCAATCTGGTCTTGAAAATCCTCAAGTCTCAATATTTTTAATGCCCTTCTTCAGAGAAGCATTTTGTCTCCACTTGGCCTAATGAGTGGGTTTGAATGGTCACCATGGAATCATGTACCATCCGTTAATTGTAATCATTATTCTCATCATCTCAAATTAGAAAATAACTATATCCAAATAATGAGGTTTTGCTAAACTCAATTTCGCAAAACATTGACCTTGTTTATCAACTCTATAAGCTCTCTTGTCAAGGACCTAGATCAGAAATCTTTGAATTCAGTCAAACTCATAATGACCAAATGCTTCATTTCGAAAATTTTAACCTTAAGGCCTACCTGTTCTAATTTTAATCGAGGTCCCAATGGCTCAACAAAAGCCTTGAGATGATAGTAGTGCCATAGACATGATTACACTTGACGAACAATTCCTCAAATACAAGGCCCATTGAAGATTCAAGGCGACCACGATGAGCAATCATATAAACATAGTTCTATTGACAAGCGATCAACATCTAATAATCTTGCTTGTTCTGAGATTAATATCACCATCTAGCCATAAAATTGTCAATTTTACAACATCCACCTTAGCCATTCATTTTCACCTATCAAATATTAGATCACGGAGATCCATACATCGAATATTACAGAGCACCTTGCACAATAATTCTTGCTTGACCACCTCTTGACTTGAAGAATGGTCACCTTTCAAAACGCCTCATCAAATGGAGACCAATGATTTTCAAATGACTTCAAAGAATGATGTCATGCATCCATTGGTGATGATGGTATTGGCTGAGCCTCATGATGATCACCATGGACTGATGTTTACGTCGAGAGGCTTTATCGACTATTTTAGTCACATTCAGATGTTGGTTTTGACAAGCGATTCGCGGTACCATATGTTTGATTTGGATCATTCAACATGCTTGGATATCGATTTAAGATTGAGAGACTAGAAGCCTATCACTGCTATCTCAATGCTAACAATGCTCACCTTCAAGATGTTGCACCACACAATTTAAAATGCTAAGCATGGAGCATCACCTCTTTTAAGCCTTTAATCTACGCTCTTATCCATGTAGAGACTCATAGACTGTTTGGGATCATTGATATGAACTCCACCAACAATGGTGATGAAACCCGACAATGATGGCATAACCCAAGATCTAAGACAAGATTTGTAGCCTTGATCATAGAACTGAAAACCAAGATAGCTTGCGCCACCAAGCCTATTGATGGAGATCAAGGCACCATCAAGGATCTCATTCAAGTACCAATTGGGCGATTTAGAGCACGAGCAAAGAAGTTCAAAGATGTACTCAATGGACTCATTCAAGAGTTATGGGCTCAAGCAAATTCATGGAGGCCCATTGAGCATAATCCACGAGGCAACAAAGAATCGCCCTTGATTCAAGTTCTAGAAGGATAATTCCATAACTGATTTCTTTTCTTGGTGGAGAAGTTTTCTTGGAGAAGAAGCTAATTCCATAGGTGATTTCTTTTCTTGGAGGAGAAGTTTTCTTGGAGGAGAAGTTAATTTCATAAATCTACCTTAATTTTAGGATTCTTTTATTTGGGCTTTTATTATTTTCCTTTAATAAGTTGTATTCCTATTTTAACCATGCATTATAAATAGCATGGACTCATTGTAATGAGACACAACATTGATGATTGATAAAATTGTGAGGTTTATTCTCTTTGGTTCTTTGAAGAACTACTTGAACTTATCGGGATTTCCATGCTCATCTCGACTTATCAAACGGAAACTCCATCACCGCTTGTGGCGCCTTCCTTATACCGAGGTTCTTGTTTGTCATAAACAACGGTCGAGGTCATCCTTCAATCTGTCCATAGAACGATCTTGGGTTCCCTTTCGTTGTTGGGTCTCGTTATTCTTGACGGGTTCACATCATTTGGTATCGAGCACGGTTTCTAGTTCAGTTTGCCTATCCTTTAACATCTTTCATTCCTTTGTTTCTTTTTGCCCACATTATTTATCTCTTCTTAGGAATTTTCTTTACCCTACCGCTCAATCTTTGTTTGTTCTTGTTGTAGTCACTTCTTCTAGTTATGTCAAATCTTATTTTATTATTCTCAAAAGCTAGTCGCTGATCCAGAAAAAAAAAAAAAAAAAAAACGAAAAGAGAGATAGACTCAGAGAAGAAGGAAGAAAAAAAAAAACTATTCTGTTCTTCCAAATTCTATATATTCCTTCTAATTCTAATCTGAAAAAAAAAAAAATTCCATATTCTGTTTTCAAAATATGAAATTCCTTCATTAGTGCTTGGTGAATTGTTGCTCAAACTATTCTGTGCTTCCAAAATTTAAAACTACCATACTCCTTCTAATTCCAAGCTGAAAATTCCATATTCCTTATGTTCAAATCTGAAATTCCTTGATTAGTTCTTGGTGAATTGTTGCTGGAAATTTTGAGTTGTTTGTGTAGTTTCAAAAGAACTAAAAGAGAATTATCGAGTGAAAAGAGGCAAGAGTGGTGAGAACATCGGAGGGTAAGAGCCATATTATTTTGAGTAAAACACGAGAGAGTGACCAAATTCTTGAGTGTAAACACGTAAGGGAGTGATTTGTGAGGTCCTTTATTTTATTTATTATTATTATTTTTTTTCTTCTAACCTTTGTTTTGCAGCAATCATGACTCAAGATAGTGGTAAGAGCATTGCCGAAAATGATACAAAATTGACTGATCAAAAAGTGTTTATGGAGGCCATGATGAGTGAGATGAGGCGGTGATGAAGATAGAGATGGAGCAGGTTCATGAACGGATAGATCAAATGGAGAATAGAGAGGAGCAACCACAAAACGGTCGTAATTTGCGAGAAGGGAAGAGTTCCACCAAGGGAGGAGGATGAAGAGCGATATGGATCTGGTTTTGATGAAGAAGAAGATCGGAGTCCATTGTTAACAATAGGAGACCCAGAGGAGATTTGGAGAAGCTAGGAATCGCAAGATAACAACTTGGGTGGTATTAAGATGAAGATTCCGTCCTTTCAAGGTAGATCTGATCCTGAGGCATATCTTGAGTGGGAGAAGAAGATGGAGTTCGTGTTTGATTGCCACAACTACTCGGAGACAAAGAAGGTAAAATTAGCCGTGATTGAATTTTCTGAATATGCTATTACTTGGTGGGATCATTTGTGACAAACAGAGGAGGAATAGAGAACGACCAATAGACACATGGAGGAGGAGATGAAAGTAGTGATGAGAAAGCGGTTGTTCAAGTTACTACCAAGAGTTGTACAAAAGCTACAAGGTCTTAGACAAGGAGTCGGCGTAGAGGATTACTACAAGGAGATGGAGATTGCTATGATCCGCGCTAATGTAGAGGAGGATCGGGAGGCCACAATGGCTAGATTTTACTTGGCTTAAACCGGAGATCCATGATAAGGTAGAGATGCAGCATTATGTGGAATTGGAAGATATGGTGCATATGGCTATCAAAGTGGAACAACAACTTAAGAGGGAGGGACACGTGCAGGCCATAACTCTAGTTCTACCTCTTGGAAATCGAGTCTGCCACTAGACAAGTCACCCCAAAACCCGAACCCAAGTCCACGACCACCAGCCACGTTCCTCAAGGTAAAATCAAGCCTCTACCTCTAGGAATCGTGACATTAAATGTTTTAGATGTCAAGGCAGGGGCCATAGCAAGTCAATGTCCAAACAAGCAAGTCATGGTGAAGCCAATGGTGAAATTGTGACCGATTGTGAAGATTCACACCGGCGACATGCCGCCATTGGAGGATGTTTTGAGGAGAGTATTTAGCCCCTAATGCATTGACATTGGTGGCAAGGAGAGCATTGAGCTTGCAAGCAAAAGGAGTTGATGAAGTACAGGGAGAACATCTTTCACACTAGGTGCTACGTTAAAGACAAGGTATGTAGTATGATTATTGATGGTGGTAGTTGTACTAATGTTGCAAGCACAATTATGGTTGAGAAATTGGGATTGCCCATGGTAAAGCACCCTAGACCGCATGTTGCAATGGTTAAATGATAGTGGTGAGATAAGGGTGAACAAGCAAGTGTTAGTTGCATCAATCGGTAAAATAAGATGAAGTGTTGTGTGATATAGTACCGATGCAAGCGGGACACTTATTGCTAGCGCCCATGGCAGTTTGATAGGCATGTGAAGTATGATGGCTTTATGAACAAGTACTCTTTTGTACTCAATCAAAGATCAATCACTCTTGTACCATTAACACCGCAACAAGTATACGAGGATCAAGTGAGATTACAAAAGGAGTGATCAAAAGAAAGAGAGCAACAAAAGAAAAGAGTGAAAATGAGGAGGTCAAAAATGAGAGAGAAAAGAAAATCAAAGTTCGCCCTTGAGAGAAAATCAGAGAAACAAAAGAATTTCTATGCAAAAGTGAGTGAGATCAAGCGAGCAATGTTTTCAAATCAGCCGATGATTGTACTTTTGTACAAAGAGGCACTTTAAACACTAACGAACTTGACCATGCTTTGCCTAGTTCTATTGCTTCTTTTGCGGAGTACGAGGATGTCTTCGAGGAAACACCACATGGGTTACCTCCAATGAGGATTGAACATCAAATTGATTTTGTGCTCGCAACCATTCCAAACCGACCAGCTTATAGGAGCAACCGAGGAGACAAAGGAGCTTCAACGCAGGTAAGTGAATTATTGGAAAAGCACTTGAGGGAGAGCATGTGTTTTTATTGTACCTAAGAAGGATGATGGAGAATGTGCTGATTGCCGAGCCATCAACAACATAACGAAAGTATCGCCATCCTATCCCACGCTTAGATGACATGTTAGATGAGCTGCATGGTTCTTGCATATTTAAGATTGATTTAAAAAGTGGTTATCATCAAATTAGGATAAAGAAGGAGATGAATGGAAAACCGCCTTTAAAACAAAATATGGTTTATATGAATGGTTAGTTATGCCTTTTGGTTTGACTAATGCTAGCACCTTTATGAGACTTATGAACCATGTTTTTTCATTTATAGGCAGATTTGTTGTTGTCTATTTTGATGATATATTCATTTATAGCAAAAACCTAGATTATCATGTAGTACATGTAAAATCTGTTTTAGATGTGCTAAGGAAAGAAAGGTTGTTTGCTAATTTAAAGAAGTGCACTTTTACACGATAAGCTTGTATTTTGGGATTTGTTGTTAGTGCACAAGGTATTTGGTTGATGAAGAGAAGGCACGTAATCCAAGATTCCGAGCCCCACAAGTGTAGGTAATGTTCAGAGTTTTCATGGACTTGCTAGTTTCTCGGTTCAAGGACTTCAGAAGCTTAGCCTCTTCCCAAGTGATCAAGAAGAACTGATTTCGTAGAAGAACAAGAGAAGGCTTTCAATTAATCAAAGAGAAGCGACTAACGACCTTTGTTGTCTTTACCAAACTTTTCTAAAACATTTGAAATTGAATGATGCTTGTGTTGGTATAGGCGCCGTTATGCAAGAGGGACGACCAATTGCTTACTTCAAAGAATTCTCTTTTAAACTACCCAACTTATGACAAGGAGTATGCATTGGTTCGGCTTTAGAGACCAGCACTACCTATGGCCTAAGGAGTTCGTGATTCACAGATCATGAGTCCTTGAAACACTTGAAGGGCCAACACAAGCTAAACAAAAGGCATGCTTGGAGTTCATAGAGACGTTACGCCATTTACAAGCAAGGTAAGGAGAATGTCGATGCACTTTCTCGATATGCCTTATTTCCACACTTGATGCAAAATTGCTTGGTTTGAATACATTAAAGAATTATATGTCAAGACCAATTTTGTGAGGAATATCGAGCTTGAGAAAATCACCTAAGTTCTTTAGGCTTGATGGATTTCTATTTCGAGAAAATAAGCTATGCTAATTGTTCTAAAAGTTATTAGTGAATCATGGTGGGGATTAATGGGACATTTTGGAGTTAAAAGACTTTAGCTATTTTACAAGACCACTTCTATTGGCCTCACATGAAACGAGATGTAACGGATTTGTGGTAGATGTCAGAGGCAAGCTAAATCCAAAGTGCCCAACGGTTTGTATACTTTACCAATTCCTAGTGAGCCTTGGATTGATATTTCAATGGATTTTGTGTTAGGATTTAGGACTAAACGTGAAGAGATTCCATTTTGTTTGGGATAGATTTTCTAAAATGGCACATTTTATTCCATGTCACAAACGGATGACGCTCATATGTTGCTGATTTGTTCTTTAGAGAAATTGTGAGATTGCATGGCATGCCTAGGACAATTGTTTCGATAGAGATGCTAAGTTCTTAAGCTATTTTGGAAGACTTTGTGGCGTAAGCTAGGTACTAAACTATTGTTTTCTACTACTTGTCATCCACAAAGATGGTCAACCAAGTAAATAGGACTTTGTCTACTCTATTGAGGGCAATCATTAGAAAGAACATCAAAACATGGGAGGAATGTTTACCACATGTTGAGTTTGCATATAATAGAGCTGTTCATTCTCTACCAAATTTCGCCATTTGAAATTGTATAGGGTTTAATCCTTTAACTCCATTGATTTATCTCCTACCTTTTGACGGAGCATGTTAATTTAGATGGCAAAAAGAAATGACTTTGTGAAGTAGATTCATGAGAAAGCACGACTCAACATTGAACGAAGAAGACTATGCCATGAAGCCAACAAGGGACGCCGCCACTGGTTTTTGAACCCGAGATTGGTTTGGCTGCATATGAGAAAAGAAAGATTCTGAAAAGATGTTCCAAATTGCTCCAAGAGGATGGTCCTTTCCAAGTCCTCGAGCGACAATGACAACGCCAAGCTAGATTTACTGTGAGTACAATGTAAGTGCCACTTTAATGTTTGAGTCCTTTGATGTAGGTGGTGATTTGAGGCAAATCCTTCTCAAGAGGAGAATGATGGAGATCAAGGCACCACTTAAGGATCTCATTCAAAATTCAATTCCAGAGCACGAGCAAAGAAGTTCAAAGATGTACCAATGGACTCATTCAAGAGTTATGGGCTCACAAATTCATGGAGGCCCATTGAGCATAATCCACGAGGCAACAGAATCGATGATTCAAGTTCTAGAAGGATAATTCCATAGATTTCTTCTTGGTGGAGAAGTTTTCTTGGAGAAGAAGCTAATTCCATAGGTGATTTCTTCTTGGAGGAGAAGTTTTGGAGGAAATTCATAAGTGATTTTCTTGGAGGAGAAGTTAATTTTCACAAAATCTACCTTAATTTTAGGATTCTTTTATTTGGGCTTTTATTATTTTTTTAATAAGTTATATTTTAACCATGCATTATAAATAGCATGGACTCATTGTAATGAGACACAACATTGATGATTGATAAAAACTGAGGTTTATTCTTTGGTTCTTGAAGAACTACTTGAACTTATGATTTGTATGCTCATTGACTTATCAAACGGAAACTCATGATGCCCCCAAGATTCGTGATAAAGACAATGAGGTCATGAATCACCCATAGACCATTTGTTGAAATTGCGCACCAAGAAAACCTAAGAATCTCTCAAGAAATCAAGGTGATAAGTTTGGTTGTTTGAACGCCACAAGATTAACTTTATAAGTTCAAAGAGTTCTTTCAAGAAACAAGAGGAACACAAGACCTCACAAGGATAATAGTTTAAAAGCAAAGATTTCCACTAAAATTCGTAATAATTCACCTATATACTTGGAACAACCCTCCAAGCATAGGAAAAGTCATAACTATAGCTTTAAAAGCTACACAAATATTAACATAAACAAGTCCCCATGTTTTTAGACTTATTGGACTTCTAGAGACAACCAAAAGATGGCTAGATGGCTAGATTCATTCTTCTACTTAATATCCTAGAAACTCAACAAATTCACACCATTCAATGGTCAAACCATGCTGGAAAACCATGCTAATTAACCTCATCAATTGCTTTGATGACATGGACTAAACCTTGATCATTATTTGGGCCCATCTTGGTCTTTTTAGAGTCAATCCCATTCTCTTAGATTAACCCATTTAGTGCTTCCTTGAAACGTTTGGCTTTAAGTCTTGTAATTGGGCCACTAGGAAGTGACAAAGGGTCTTGTCCAAATTCAGCTCCATTCCCACGTGTATGATTAGCATGTCCAGCTCCTTGGTTTGCATCATTCTCCCCCTCTTGAGAAGGATTTGCCCTCAAATCATCACCTATGTCAAAAGGAGATAAATCAGCAACATTAAAGCTTGCACTGACACCATACTTACCTGGTAAGTCAAGCTTGTAGGCATTATCGTTGATGCGTTCCACTACTTGAAATGGCCCATCACCCCAAGGTAGGAGTTTTGAACGCCATTTATCCGGAAAACGGTCCTTCCTGAAGTGCAACCAAACCCAATCTCCCGGTTCAAACACTACCTTCTTGTGTCCCTTGTTGCCTTGATGGACATATTGTTTAGTCCTCCTTTCTTTTTGCCATCTAAGTTCACACGTTCACTCACAGGTAAAGAAGTTAAATCCAAAGGTGACAACGGGTTAAAACCATAAACAATCTCAAATGGTGAAAACTTAGTTGCTGAATGTATACTTCTATTGTAAGCAAATTCAACATGTGGCAAACAATCTTCCCATGGTTTCAAATTCTTTTTAATGATAGCAAGCAACAAAGAAGACAAAGTTCTATTTACTACTTCAGTTTGACCATCCGTTTGTGGATGACAAGTAGTAGAAAACAATAACTTGGTTCCCAACTTTCCCAAAGTCTTCCAAAAGTAACTCAAAACTTTGCATCCCTATCGAGACAATGGTCCTAGGCATACCATGTAACCTAACAATTTCTTTGAAGAACAAATCAGCTATATGTGATGCATCATCAGTTTTATGACATGCAATGAAGTGTGCCATCTTGGAAAAATCTATCTACCACCAAAAATTGAATCTCTCCCCTCTTAGTCCTAGGTAAACCTAAAACAAAATCCATAGAAATATCAATCCAAGGTTCACTAGGTATTGGCAAAGGGTGTACAAACCATGGGGTTTCAACTTAGACTTAGCTGCCACATGTGATACACTTCTCACAAATTCTTTCCACATCACGCTTTCATAAAAAAAAATGTTCATGCAAAATTCCTAAAGTCTTAGCTACACCAAATGTCCCATCAAACCACCACCATGAGCTTCTCTCACAAGCAATTCAGAAGAACACATAGGCACACACTTTAGTTTCAAATAAAAAAATCCATCATGCCTATAAAACTTACCAAGCCACTTTTCACATGCATTGAACACATCACCAAAATCAGAATCTTGTACATACAAATCCTTAATGTATTCAAAGCCAAGCAGTTTTGTATCTAACATGGAAAGTAAAGCATACCTTGGGACAATGCATCACCACCACATTTTCCTTACCTTGCTTGTATCCGATCATAAGGAAATGTTTCAATAAATTCCACCCACTTGGCATGCTTTTGTTCAACCTTTGTTGTCCTTTCAAATGCTTCAAAGATTCATGATCGTGAATCACAAATTCCTTTGGCCATAGATAGTGTTCAATTTTCCAAAGCCCTTACCAAGGCATACATCTCCTTATCGGGTAATTTAGGGCTGCTCCACTCAACTTTTCACTGAAATAAGCAACTGACGCCTTCTTGCATCAAAACAGCTCCAACACCTATTCTGAAGCATCACACTCAATTTCAAAAGTTTTAGCAAGTAAAAGCAAAGGTGCATTGGTTAACTTTTCTTTGATCAAATTAAATGCCTTTTCTTGTTTTTCCCCACTTAAACGCCACATTTTCTTAATGACTTCATTAAGAGGCAGCTAAGCTACTAAAATCACAAACCGTCTATAGAAGCTAAGCTGTGAAACTCCTCACTTGACTGATTGTTGTAGGCGTTGGCCACTCTTGGATTGCCTTCACCTTTTCCTCGTCACCTCAATTCTTTACTAACAACAAAACCAAGAAACACAAGCTTATCGGCAAAAGGTGCACTTCTTGAGGTTAGCAAATAACCTTTCTTTCCTAAGAATTTCCAAAACAGATTTCAAATGCATTACATGTTCTTCCAAATTTTTGCTATAAATTAGGATATCATCAAAATACACAACTACAAACCTGCCAATAAAAGCACGTAAAACATGGTTCATCAAATGCATAAATGTGCTCGGAACATTAGTTAAACCGAAAGGCATCACTAACCACTCATACAAACCATATTTAGTCTTAAAAGCAAATTTTCATTCATCACCTTCTTTCATCCTAATCTGATGATATCCACTCTTAAGATCAATTTTTGTAAAGATACAAGAACCATAAAATTCATCCATCATATCATCCAATCTAGGAATGGGATGACGATACTCCGTTATGTTGTTGATGGCTCAACACATCCTCCATGTTCCATCCTTCTTAGGAACTAATAGCAGGGAACCGACAAGGACTCATGCTTTCACGACATACCCTTCTCCAATAATTCACCTACTTGCCTCAAGCTCCTTGGTCTCCTCGATTACTCCTATAAGCAGGTCGGTTTGGAATTGATGCACCAGGTATGAAATCAATTTGATGTTCAATCCCCCGGATTGGAGGTAAACCATGAGGTACCTCTTCGGGAAGGACATCTTCAAACTCCTGCAAAAGAGAAACAATATCGGCAAAAAGACAGATCATTAGTACATAAAAGAGCCTCCTTGTACATGAGTACAATAAGGGCCTGGTGTGAAATTAATGCTCTCTTGATCTCACTTTTTTTGCAATGCAATTGAATGTTTCCTCTCTTGCTCTCACTATGGCCAAAGTACTCTCTCTTTCTTTTACTATCGTTTTTTCTCTCCTTTTTTTCAATTTCGCCTTCCTTCTTTTTTTTTCCTCTTTTTTCATTTGATCTCTGTAACTTTAATTGATCCTCCTGACCTGTTTTGGAGTTAATGGCACAAGAGTAATAGGTTGCCTATTAAGAGTAAAAGAATACTTATTTGTGAATCCATCATGCATAGCTCGATCATACGCCATGGTCTCCCCAACAATAAATGGCATGCATAGGAACCACATCACAAAGCACCTCATCCTCATATTTGCCAATGGATAATGCCACCAACACTTGTCTTGTCACCTTGACTTCCACATTCATAGCCACTGAAGCCGTAAGGAAGAGGATGTTTCAAGGTAGTTAAGCCAATTTCTCCACCAAATAAGTGCTGGCTAGTGCAACTCCCTCCATCTATAATGACACTGCAAACTTTGTTATTTACAAAGCACCGAGTATGAAACAAGTTCTCCTTTGGTTACTTTCTTCCTCCTTAACCTGCACATTGAGAACTCCTTGCTACCAATAAATCTCCAACCACAGCATTTTGCTCATTATCGGCATCCTCCAAAGAAGGCATGTCATCATCATCTACTTCTTCCTCATTCTCTGACTCAAGCTCTCCTTGGGCATTTATCACCATCACCCTTTTGTTTACACACTGGCTGGCTATGTGTCCTCTCGACATTTAAAACACTTAATATCACGTGTTTTAGAACTCGAAGCCTCGTGTTACCTAAAGTAGTGGAGGTCTTAGAGTTGGCATTCTTAGAGAGTTCAAATTTTGGCTTATTTTGTAGCTGCTCGTCCCTTTTTGGAGCTGTCTTCCAAGGGCTGGTGGTAGCCATAGGTTGTCCCCTCCTAGCCAATCCCTTCCGTTTGAATTGTTCCTCCACTTTTATGGCTTGATGCACCATATCCGTCATCTCAACTACATCTGCAATCTCACGATTTAACCCGTGCAAAAACCTAGCCATGGTGGCTTCCCGGTCCTCTTCTACATTAGCCCTGATCATAGCTACTTCCATCTCCTTGTAATAATCATCCACACTCTTGGAACCTTGTCTTAAGTTCTGCAACTTTTGATACAATCCCCTATAATAGTGACTGGGTACAAAACGCTTCCTCATAAGCATTTTCATCTCCTCCCAAGTGTCAACAGGTGGCTCTCTATTCCTCCTCCTATTAATCAATAACTGATCCCACCAAACAATGGCATAATCGGTAAATTCAATTGCAGCCAACTTAACCTTCTTTATCTCCGAGTAACTATGACAATCAAACACCATCTCCATTTTAGTTTCCCACTCCAAATAAACTTCAGGATCATTTTTACCTTGAAAAGATGGAATTTTAATCTTTATGTTTCCTAAATCATTATCCCTCCTAGGCCTACCCATCCTAGCTTCTCTATTCCCATACCCATGCTCAAACCTGCCTCGGTTCAAATATGGCTCATCAAAGTCCTCCAACTCCGCCTCTTCCTCATCATTCCGCCATAGAGCACGCCCACCTCGCTGCCTATTGGGGATGTTTTGTAGCTGGCCCCTAGGCGTTCCCGCTTCTATCCTATCCAACCTCTCTTTAATAGGTTCTAACTCAGCCCTTAACATACGCCTCATCTCCCCTAACATCGCTTGCATTTGGAGGTTTGGAACTTCAGGTTGTCGAAATTCTTCTTCTTCTTGATTACCAGACATTTTTTTTTGTTTTATAAAACCTGCAAAATAAGGTTAGAATCCTCACAAGCACTCCCTCACGTGTTTCACTCAAGAATTGATACACTTGCACTGTTTTCACTCTAAACGGCTTTTACCTCTTATGGTCTCACACCTGCCTCTTTTCCACTTTTTGTGTCTTCTTTAGTTCTTAATCTAACTAAGCTAATTCAAAATAATCCAGCAGCAATTCAAAAAATGAAAACAACCAAAACTCATCAACTTGAATAAGGTGAGAAACAATATTGAAAGGAAGAAATGAACAACAACCAAAACTCATAAAAAGGTTAAGAACCTGAATAAGCTGAGAAACAAGACTGAAATGAAGAATTTTTCTTGCTGGAACAGGAACTATTTTCTTACTGAAACAAGATTGAAATGAAGAAATTTTTCTTTCTGGAACAAGAACTATTTTCTTGCTGAAACAAGATTGAAAGAAAGATTTCTTTTTTTTTTTTTACTGGAATTCTGCACTTTCTTTCTCTTTTTTTTTTTTTGTTTTTTTTTTTGTTTTTTATACAACAAGGAGCAGGAAATAGAATGAACACTAAAAGATAGACAAAACTTATCTTAGAACCAAAGCTCTGATACCAAAATGATATGAACTCCACCAATAATGGTGATGAAACCCGATAACAATGATGGTATGGAACCCCAAGATCGTGAAGACAAGATTTGTTGAGCCTTGACCTGTCACCTAGCCAGATGAAAACCAAGACTATGAAGGATTGAAAACGCCACACCAAGAAAACCTAAGAATCTCTCAAGAAATCAAGGTGATAAGTTTAGTTGTTTGAACGCCACAAGATTAACTTGATAAGTTCAAAGAGTTCTTTCAAGAACCAAGAGGAACACAAAACCTCACAAGGATAATAGTTTTTCTGAAAAGCAAAGATTTCCATGAAAATTCGTAATAATTCACCTATATACTTGGAACAACCCTCCAAGCATATGAAAATTCCCTATGTTTTTAGACTTATTGGACTTCTAGAGACAACCAAAAGATGGCTAGATTCATTCTTCTACTTAATATCCTAGAAACTCAACAAATTCACACCCTTCAATGGTCAAACCATGCTAATTAACCTCATCAATTGCTTTGATGACATGGACTAAACCTTGATTATTATTTGAGCCCATCTTGGTCTTTTTAGAGTCACCCCATTCTCTTGGATTAGCCCATTTAGTGCTTCCTTGAAACGGTTTGGCTCTAAGTCTTGTAATTGGGCCACTAGGAAGTGACAAAGGGTCTTGTCCAAATTCAGCTCCATTCCCACGCAATGATTAGCATGTCCAGCTCCTTGGTTTGCATCAACGGATCACTGATAGGACCCCTTGATGTTGGACTCGAACATTCTCACTTCAGCCATGGTAGAGTCCTAATCGATAGTCCTAGTTTGAAGCAAGAGTGACTTTCAGGGACGCCAGACAGGTTTTGACAACAACTGATCTGCTAGATTTTTACCTTGATGCTAGGTGTAGATATTTGTTTTCTTTCCTTTTGAAGTCCACTATGGTAATTTTGGGATGCATATCGCTCAAAGTTAAGTCCATTTTTGGGTGGCAATTTTGTCTTGTGTATATTTATGATGCTATGTTTGTTGGTTGATGTGATGCTTGTTGATCCGTTATTTTCCTCTAAAGGTTGTAAATGTTATTTGACGCTTATCATTTTCAAATTGAAATTTTTAACATGATTTATTTTCTTAAGTTTCAAATTGTAAACTTTCTTCTGATGGGCGTATCTTGGTTTGAAAACTCCAGAGGACAAAATTTCTAAGAGGAGAGATAATACCATTAAAATAACCTTTTAATTGAGGAGATCCTACTAGAGTTAACAAGATTGATTGTGACAAGGTAACTTAGTGCTAACCTAAACAACTTGCCTCTATAGAAGCACATCACCTTTGATGACGACGCTATATGGCGACACTACTTAAAATGACAAAAGACCATCGACATATGCTTTACAAAAGATGGACATGAGGACCAGACGTACGCTTATAAATAGAACCCTAATCTTCAGATTTCACAATTCAAAAGCCCTAGGTTGCCAAAGTGTTTCAAGCAGAGTGTTTGGTGAGCTGTAGCGCTTGAGAGTATGGAATATTCGTGAAGTGGAACTCTTGCGTTTTGTTTCAGGTAACGCGATCTGTAGCTCTAATTTACTTAAGTAGGTTAATGCTTTTTGCTAGTTTATTGTTATGTATGTAGGTTGCAAATGGACTAGAGGGCTTTATAGTTCCTAGTGGCCTTAGGAGTCGATAGGTGGATTTAGAAAATGAGGTTCTGAGAACTATACATACGGTATCGAAGGAAAAGATTTGTCGTTAAGAGATGCATCGAGGGACGATGGTCATTGGTGAAAACCCTATTTTCACCAAATGTCCCATAGCTGTTTTCCTTGATTTAGTTTGTTGATGAAAATTATACAAGGTTTTCCATAGATTTGGAGAACTCGGATCTTTGGAGTTTTAGAGTTATTGACACAAGTTTTAATCACATAATGCGCAATATTTCCATGCACTGCACATCAATTTGTAAAATTAAAAACATGCATATTAAACTCTAGATTTATACTTATTGCATGAACTCGATTTTAGAAAAAGTCCAATTTAACAAGAGACTTGTAAAAGACATGTAAATAGACAAGATAATTTGCATGTATGACATGATATCTGACGATGTAGTAATGGCCATAGGCTTACTATACAGAAGCAGTTCAAGTACCAATTGTTCGATGATTACTGGACTCATTCAAGAGTTATGGGCTCATTCATGGAGTTGAGCATAATCCAAGGCAACAAAGAATCGTCCTTGATTCAAGTTCTAGAAGGATAATTCCATAACTGATTTCTTTTCTTGGTGGAGAAGTTTTCTTGGAGAAAGCTAATTCCATAGGTGATTTCTTTTCTTGGAGGAAGTTTTCTTGGAGGAGAAGCTTTAAGTGATTTCTTTTCTTGGAGAGAAGTTAATTTGGACAAAATCTACCTTAATTTTAGGATTCTTTTATTTGGGCTTTTTTTTCCTTTAATAAGTTGTATTCCTATTTTAACCATGCATTATAAATAGCATGGACTCATTGTAATGACAAACATTGATGATTGATAAAATTGAGGTTTATTCTCTTTGGTTTGAAGAACTACTTGAACTTATCGATTTCCCGTTCATCTCGACTTATCAACGGAAACTCCATCACCGACTTTCCTTATACCGAGGTTCTTGTTTGTCATAAACAACGGTCGAGGTCATCCTTCGAATCGTTATAGAACGATCTTGGGTTCCCTTTCGTTGTGGGTCTCGTATTCTTGAGTTCACCTCGGTATAAGGAAGATACAAACGGTGATGGAGTTTGATGTCGAAGCCACGGGAAATCTTGATAAGTTCAAGTAGTTCTTCAAAGAACAAAGAGAATAAACCTCACAAGTTTTATCAATCATCAATGCCTATCATAATGAGTCCATGCTATTTATAATGCATGAATACAATTTATTAAAGGAAAATACTAAAAGGTCAAATAAAAGAATCCTAAAATTAAGGTAGATTTCGTCTGAAATGCTTCTCTTCCAAGAAAAGAAATCACCTATGGAATTTTCTTCTCCTCCAAGAAAGAAATCACCTATGTAATTAGTCCTTCTAGAATAATATTATATTATCCTTTTAGAATAATCCTAAAATATTTCTCGCCAATTCTTAGCCTTAACCGGATCCTTCTAGAACTTGAATCAAGGTGATGATTCTTTGTTGCCCCTGTGGATCATGCTAAATGGGCCTCAACGAAACTTGAGCCCATTACTCTTGAATGAGTCCATTGAGTACATCCTTGAACTTCTTTGCTCGTGCTCTCGTAACCGGCCCAATTGGTATTTGAATGAGATCCTTCAAAGTGGTGCCTTGATCTCCATCATTTTACACCTTCAATTCATGATTCAATTATAATCATTGGGTCGAGGTTTTGTTACTTTATACTTTTGGTTCACGTTTCATTTATAAAACGTTGGGTCGAGGTTTGTAACTTTATACCTTTGGTTTGCGTTTTATATATAAACATTGGGTGAGGTCGTTATACCTTTGGTTAAGGCTTTTAATTATAAGAAGTTTGTCATCAAATCTGAATTTTAGCTTTCTTGGGTCTATATTCCAATATAGTTGTTGGGACTCAAGCTATCGATTTAGGTTCGCCACCCTAAATCATTCTGAGGATGAATGATTGGGGAGGTTAAGGTAAATAAGCAAGTGCTAGTTTCTTTTTCAATTGGGAGGTACAAGGATGAAGTACTTTGTGATGCTGTTCCATAAGCGATTTCTTTTCTTGGAGGAGAAGTTTTCTTGGAGGAGAAGTTAATTTCAGACAAAATCTACCTTAATTTTAGGATTCTTTTATTTGGGCTTTATTATTTTCTCCTTTAATAAGTTGTATTCTATTTTAACCATGCATTATAAATAGCATGGACTCATTGCAATGAGACACAACATTGATCATTGATAAAATTGGTGAGGTTTATTCTCTTTGGTTCTTTGACTTGAACTTATCGGGATTTCCGATGCTTCATCTCGACTTATCAAACGGAAACTCCATCACCGTTGTATGCCTTTCCTTATACCGAGGTTCTTGTTTGTCATAAACAACGGGTCGAGGTCATCCTTTCGAATCTGTCCATAGAACGATCTTGGGTTCCCTTTCGTTGTTGGGTCTCGTTATTCTTGACGAGGTTCACATCAAGCTTTATGGTCAAACATGTGCATTATGTGAGGGTTGTGGATCCATTGGTTTTGTGACCTTGATGCAACCATTCCCAATGGTTCGGTCACTACAGGATGGACGTCATTAGTTGGTGTGGGCCACTCGGGGTCGAACTCGATCGTGCCACTAATATTACATACGGTATGTTGTGCAATGGCTGGGGCACTGACATTGTATTATAGGTCTCTCGGGACAAGATCAAACCCGCTTAGAAGGGGTAATATCTCGGATAGACCATACTGTTGAACTATGACTATTGTTGACACCGTATGCATATATCATCACGATATATATGTCACGCATCATTAAACTGTCATGATGGAACTGCTTTGGCTTAATAATACCTGAGTTCATTACTGAAAATTGGCGTTCTGGTTACTATAGTGTAGCACCTTTATTTTCAGGGCTTCCTTCGGAGAGTACCGCTGCTATTGTTTGAGTCTAATCCTGGCATCTTTCACAATCGCCTTTGTGGCTCCTATTGCGAGCCTTGTCTTGGTTTTACTGAGTAACGGGTCCTTATCTGCGTTAAAGATCACTAAGTCTTAGTACCCTTTTGTTTATGTGTTTTCCCATCATTACAATTAATTGCGCGGTTTAGCTACACTAGACGAAGATGCTGTCGGAGAGTACTTGGGTGATTGCTCAGGACCTGATACGGGTAATTTTTGAGGACATGGGACCTGGTTTGGCTTAGGACGATGTGGGAGGATGGAGGATCTGCTCATGCAGATATGATCGAGATCTTGATGTCATTAGTTCTGTTGAAGCTTAAGTGTAGGCTTTTGATCTATTGATCTTTTTGTGAACCATGTTGATGTAATGTATTTTGAGATGTATCTATTTCCTTGTTGATGGTCTGATGACTGGTACATTGGTGACTATTTATTATGTTATGAATGTAGTACTTTATTTCTATTGTTGTGTAATGTTTCATTTACTATCTCTTAAATCCCATAGTCTTGGTAAACTCTTCCGCTGCAGTTTTCTTGTTACGATGAGGAAAGTGATTTCCCTAAGGTCGTGTCTCGGAGGGACATAGCTGGGATGGTGTGCTATGGGATCAATTACTAGTTAATTGATATTCCCTTCAAGCGGGGCGTCACAGTTGGTATCAGATCTCTTTGCTCTAAGAAGACTATAGGGTAGAGGGAAAAGAGAACTTAGGCCATGATCACACCAGAGATTAGGCTAGATAAGTGATTACAACTTAGCCTCTAGGTTTGTTCGCTTGGTTTTAGTAGAGTCGGTTCTAACTCTGCTCTTCACTACAGAGAATGCCGCCCCGAAGTTACCCTGCAACCAGACCTAATGCGTTGGAGATTGGAGAAGGAAGTGTTCACCTGGAGCCTATGGACATTCCCATTGAAGAGGTGACACTCCCAAGAAGTCAAGTGATGGAAGCAATTGGCTAGTTGGTTTCGGCCATCGATTGTGATAGGGTTGTGAGACAGCCAGTTGAAGGTACTGGATGCTCTTTGAAGGATTTCTGTAGTCATCACCCAGAAAGTTTTGACAATGAAGGTGATCACACTAGTGCTGAGAATTGGTTGAACGACGTGGAGGAGTTGTTAGCTACTCTTGGATACCAATGAGCAGAAGGTGGCTTACGCTGCTTATAAGCTGACCGGGGAAGCTAAGCGCTAGTGGCAAGATAAGAAAGTGGTGCTTGTCGCTGACTTGGGTTCGAAGACTACCATTTCTTGGGAAGTCTTCAAGCACGAGTTCAATCGGCACTTCTTTCCTAGAGTCGTGTAGGAGGCGAAGGCACTAGAGTTTTTGTATTTGGTCCAAGGAGAGATGTCAGTAATTGAGTACGCTGTGAAGTTTCTGCAATTATCACTCTTTGGACTATACCTCATCCCGACTAAGGAAAAGAAAGCTAAGAAGGTTGAACGAGGTTTGAACTCTCGTATTCGGATTATGATGAGCTGTTTCGACATTTGGGATTTCTCCCAATTGGTCGATAAGGCATCAATCTATTAGGAGAGATTGAAGGAGAATGCGGTTGAGTACGTGGATCAGAAGAGGAGGACTCAAGGAACTGGTACTTCGGTCGGAGGAGCCGAGCCCACTACGTGTATGGCGGTGGGGAGTTTTTCACCCCAGAGGTCACAAGGATGTACCTCTGGTAACCCTCCAGTTTTGTCACAGAGGAATCAGATGTTGGAACTGTGCAAGAAGTGTAATCGTGTACACTGGGGGCCCTGTAGGATGGCAATCGGGACTTGCTATCGTTGCGGCTAGTTTGGTCACTTCAGCAAGGACTGCGTGTGCAAGGGGGCTGTTCAAAAGCCTTTGGCACCCGCTAGGGTTTACGCACTTGTTCTAGGAGAATCAAGGAGGATGGGAAGTGGTGACAGGTACTATCCCTATACATGGATTTGAAGCTTCAGTTTTGTTTGATTCGGGGGCTACCTACTCCTTCATATCTATAGTATTTGTAAGGTTGTCTATACTTGTAGTGAGAACTTCGGAACTTGGTCTAGCTGTAACTACACCGAGGGAAAACCGGTCCTAAGCGGTAGTTTGAATGTCTGCGAATTTGTGGAAGAGTACTTCCCACAAACTTAGTTGTTCTCCCTATGTTTAGTTACAACATTATTCTCGGAATGGATTGGTTGACGAGGCACTCAGCGATTATCAACTGCGATCTAAAGCAAGCGACACTTACGCCCTGGGGAGAAGGAAAAGTGACATACGTTGGATCGTGAGCGAGGTCCTTACCTCCAACGATTTCGGCCATGGAGGCGAGGAAGCTTGTCATCAGAGGCGATCAAGCGTTTTTGGCATTCATTGTCGCTCCAACGAAGTAAGTAAAGAAGAATCTGGTAGATATTCCTGTGGTGTACGAGTATCCAGATGTCTTTTCGTCAAAGTACTTTGGATTACCACCACAGAGGGAGGTGGAGTTTGGGATTGAGTGTGTGCTAGGCACTAATCCTATCTCAAAGGCACCATATAGGATGGCGTCGTCAGAGTTGAAGGAGTTAAAGGAACAACTCCAGGAGCTTTTGGACAAAGGTTTCATTCGCCCTAGTATATCACCATGGGGAGCATCGGTGTTATTTTTTAAGAAGAAGGACGGGTCAATGAGGATATGCATTTACTATCGGGAATTGAATAAGGTGACGATCAAGAATCGATATCCTTTGTCAAGGATCAACAACCTGTTAGATCAGCTGCAAGGAGAACGGGTGTTTTCTAAGGCCGATTTGCGCTCGGGCTATCACTAAGTAAGGGTGAAGGAAGAAGACATTCCTAAAACAGCCTTTAGGACTCATTATGGACACTACGAGTTCTTAGTTATGTCTTTCGGACTAACTAATGCGCCAACAGTCTTTATGGACACGATGAACAGAGTCTTTCACGACTATTTGGATTAGTTCACTATTGTCTTTATTGATGATATATTGATCTCCTCAAAGACGTCAAAGGAGGACAAGGAACACCTACGGAAGATATTGGAGAGGCTTAGGGATGAGAAGCTTTATGCTAAACTCGAGAAGTGCGAGTTTTGGCTGGATAGCGTGTCTTTCCTCGGACATGTTATTTCTAGAAAAGGAGTAGCAATTGACCCGGAAAAGGTGAAAGCCGTGGTCGAGTGGACAAGGCCAACTAGCGTGTTTGAGATTCGGAGTTTCTTAGGACTCGCTGGTTACTATCGACGCTTCATCGAAGGTTTTTCGAAGTTGTCAGGACCACTCACCACTTTGACTAGGAAGAATGCTCGTTTTGTCTGGACTGATGAGTGTGAGCAATGTTTCAAAGAGCTGAAAAGGTGATTGGTAACTGCTTCAGTGTTGGCATTGCCTACGGAATCTGGTAATTTCGTAGTGTATAGCGACGCTTCTAAGAAGGGTTTGGGTTGCATGTTGATGCAAAATGGCAATGTTATTGCCCATGCTTCATGCCAGCTAAAACTATATGAGCAGAACTATCCTACACATGACCTGGAGTTGGCAGCAGTTGTGTTTGCTCTTAAGATTTGGAGGCACTACTTGTATGGTGAACGGTGCGAGATCTACACGGACCATAAGAGATTGAAATATCTCTTCACTCAATAGAAGCTAAACATGAGGCAGAGGAGGTGGCTAGAACTGATCAAAGATTATGATTATGAGATCAATTATCATCCTGGCAAGGCTAACGTATAAGCAGATGCGGTGAGCAGGAAATCAATGGTGGAGCTTGCTGCTCTTGGGATTTCTCAACCCCAGTTGATTAAGGAACTCACTAGGATGGGATTGGAAGTAGTATGCGAAGGTATGCCTGTGCACCTGGCTAACCTGATGGTTCAGTTAGAGTTGCTTGCAAGAATCAAAGCTGCTCAGCTTGAAGATCCTGAGTGTGCTAAGATCAAGCAACAGCTTGTAGAAGGCAAGGCAAATGAGTTTTGTTTTAAGGAGGATGGGTTGCTCACCCACATCAAGCAAGTGTATGTACTAGGAATCGGAGGACTGAGAAAGGAGATAATGAGTGAGGCTCATCATTCTCCGTACACAGTGCATCCTAAAGGCACTAAAAGATGTACCGCGATGTGAAGGGGTCATATTGGTGGAACAATATGAAGAAGGACATTGCAAAGTTTGTGGAACAATGTTCGACCCGCCAACAGGTGAAGGCGGAACATCAGAGACCGGCAAGAATGCTTAAGCTGTTGCTTATACCGAAGTGAAAGTGGGACGAGATCGTGATGGATTTTATTTTGGGGCTACCCAAGACACCCACTGGTGAAGATTGCGTTTCGGTTGTCGATCGGTTGACGAAAAGTGCTCACTTTATTTCCATGGAGATTAAGGATCTAATGGATAAGTTGGCCAGACTATATGTCCAGAATGTAGTCCGTTTACATGGGGTACCATCGGCAATCATTTCAGACAGAGAATCTAGTTTTACCTCGAGGTTCTAGCAAAGTCTTCAGAAGGAAATGGGGCAGAGCTAAAGTTCAGCATTGCTTTTCACCCTCAAATATACAGTCAGTATGAGCAGACAAACCAGATCCTAGAGGATATGTTGCGGGCATGTGTGTTGGAATTCAAAGGAAGCTGGTTCAGTACTTGCCTTTGATCGAGTTTACCTACAACAATAGTTATCAAGCGACTATTGGAATGCCACCATATGAATGCACTTTATGGACGAAAGTGTCAATCACCTTTGTATTGGGACAACGTCGGTGAGAGACAGACGTTGGGGCCAGAGAGAGACACTCATGACAAGGTGCGTGTCATCAAAGAAAGAATGAGTGCAGCTCAGAGTTGGCAGAAAAGCTATGCCGATAACTGAAGGTGGCCTTTGGAATTCACAGTAGGAGATCGTGTGTTTCTAAAGGTATCACCTATGATGAGAGTAATACAGTTTGGGAAGAAAGGGAAGCTTAGCCCCAGATTTGTCGAACCGTTTGAAATTACTCAGAGAGTGGGGAAGTTGGCCTATATGATTGCTTTACCCCTAGATTCGATTGGGATGGATGACGTTTTCCACGTGTCGATGCTAAGAAAGTCCATCGCTAACCCTAATGTAATTGTGGAGTATGAGCCATTGCAAATCCAGGAGGGATTAACCTACTTGGAGGAACCAGTTAAGATCGTGAACAAGAAGGAGCAGGTGCTGCGTACTAAGACGATCCCTATCGTCAAGGTACTGTGGCGTAATCATGGAGTTGAAGAAGCATCGTGGGAAGCAGAACACGATATGCGGAGTCGCTTCCCGCATTTGTTTGAATGAATTTATATGACTCTTTCTTTTAAAATTATACTTGGACAGTATACCTATTTCCATTCTTGGGTAAGGGAATAGTTGACTAAGGAAGGGTTGTTTTGCTCTTCAGGATTATGGCATCTATACCAATCGACCCAGACTGCGTATGGAACTACTCTTTCTGCGAATTGATTGATTTGGGAGTAGAAATTGATGAGGATTGGTATAGTGTGGGCAACATTGAATACGATGCACTCGACGACTTACGAGGCGATTTTCCACAACTGTTTGAAAAGGATGATGTACCGATTAATGGATGGGACGAGATAATCCAGGAACCTACAGAGCATGGCAAGAATGTCTTATGGACGGAGGGTAACATTATACATCTCTTTGAGTGCTGTTCTTTTGGTATTTGTCTCAGAATTTTGAGAACAAAATTCTTATAAGAAGGGCAGAACGTAGTAACCAAAATTAGTAACTAGGCATAAGTGGCTTAATTGGGGCGGATTAATTTGGGATTCGGGTCACTAAGACTGCTAGAGTGGTAATTTGGACATTTGGGTGGATGTACGCTAGGTTAGGTAGATGTACGCTACTGTTTGTAGTGTGGACGTATGGGAGGGACTACCGGACGTACACTCTGCAAACCGTACAGGCGGACATACAAGGTAGCTATTGAACCACTAAGCAAGAACCACCGGACGTACACCCCTTGGCTGCACATCCGCTGCTTTTCTGGGCTTATAAATAGAGCCCTACCCCCTTTGTATTTCTCACAATTCCAGAACGCCCCTAGGCTGCCAGAGTGTTTCCAAGCTTTGTGAGTGTTTGGTGAGCGTGTGCGCGAGGCGTTTGCGAGTTCGGTACGTTCGTCAAGCGAAACTTTTGCGGTTTTGTTTCAAGGAGGTAACATTCGATCCATAGCTCTAATTTACGTTGTTATATTGCTTGGTTATTGTTTAGATGTAGTAGTCAGCCTAGTTGCACCTTAAAACCCGTTTGGGTTAACGTTTTGGCTAGTTTAGCATTATTACGTTGCATAGAGGTTGCAAACTGGACTAGAGGGCTTTAGGTTGTTCCTAGTGGCCTTAGGAGTCGGAGGATAGGCAGACAGTGGAGAGAAAATGAGGTTCTTGCCGAGAACCCATATAGCGGATATAAGGTGTCAAGACCAGACGTACAGCTTCATGGTGCATTTCCTTTCTTGTCATAAAACCGATGATGCAACCCACATCGCTGGTTTTTTCTTTAGAGAGATAGTACGGCTTCGTGGTGTTCCTAGAAGTATTGTGTCTGACCATGATGTTAAGTTCCTTACCTATTATTGGAAGTCTTGTGGGAAAAGTTGGGGACTAAATTATTGTTTTCGACTACTTGTCACCCCCAAATGGATGGATAAACTAAGGTAGTGAATAGAACTTTATCCACCTTGTTACGTATTATAATTCAAAAAAACTTGAAAAATTGGGAGGATTGCTTGCCTTTCATTGAGTTTGCATATAATCGGAGTGTTCATTCTACAATTGATTTCCCCTTTTGAGATTGTTTACGGCTTTAATCTACTAACTCCTTCGGATTTGCTGCCTTTGCCAGTTGATGAAAAGACAAGTTTGGATGGTCAAAAGAAGGCTGAGATGGTGAAGAAACTCCATCAAAATGTACGACAACATATAGAAAAGAAAAATGATCAATATCCAAACCAAAGCCAACAAGGGCCGTAGACAAGTCATCTTTGAACCGGGCGATTGGGTTTGGGTGAATATGAGAAAGGAAAGATTTTCAACCCGTTGGAGGTCCAAACTACATATTAGAGGGGATGGTCCTTTTTAAGTCCTTGTGAGGATCAATAATAACGCATACAAGTTGGATATTCCAGGTGAGTATAACATTAGTGCTACATTTAATGTTTATGATCTTTCTCCTTTTGATGTAGGTGTTGATTCAAGGACGAATCCTTTTGAAGAGAGGGGGAATGATGGGAATTAACAAGCATCATTAAAGGATCCATTGTATGTTCCAGTTGGACCTATTACTAGAGCATGATCCAAGATGAGCAAAGAAGCACTTAGTGGGCTGATTCAAGAGATTTGGGTGGTTCTAAAATGGAGCATTCAAACTTGGGCCCAAGGGAAGATGAAGGAGTAATAAATTTAATCCAAGCTATTAATGGGGCTGATCCTGCTTAATTGAGTATAATTTTCTTAGCAATGGCGTGGATTAATGGCTGATTAGAAGGATTGAATGATTGATTAACATCCCTATTTCAAACATTTCCAATTCCATACCAATTAATTGGCTGATTGATATATCTTATTCAAGACATTCTTTTGGTGATTTCTTTTTTTGGAAGAGCTGCTAATTTAAGACGAAATCAGCTTTAATTTTAGGATTCTTTTATTATTTTCCTTTAGTAATTTGCATTCCTATTTTAACCATGCATTATAAATAGTATGTACTCATTGTAATGAAGGACATGAATGAATTATTAAAAAGGTGAGGTTTGCTTCTTCTATTGGTTCTTCAAAGAACTTGTGAACTTATCAAGGATTCTTCCTCATGGCGTTCAAATTTT
Organism: Carpinus viminea; assembly: GCA_013348765.1. NCBI lineage: Eukaryota > Viridiplantae > Streptophyta > Magnoliopsida > Fagales > Betulaceae > Carpinus > Carpinus viminea. The sequence goes on along the minus strand of CP054668.1, from coordinate 36,713,755 downwards.
ATACCTTCGGTTAATGATTCAATTATAATCATTAGGTTGGGGTTTGTTACTTTATATCTATGGCTCGCGTTTTATTTATAAACATTGGGTCGAGGTTTATACTTTTTGTTCGCATTTTTATTATAAACGTTGGGTAGAGGTTTATACTTTTTGTTCGCATTTTTATTATAAATGTTGGGTCAGGGTTTGCTATTAAATCTGAATTTTAGCTTTCCAGGATCTATTTTCCACTATCGTTGTTGGGCATCAACAGCATATCGATTGAGGTTCGCATCATTCAGCCTCAATTTAAGGAAGTCAAATCTGGCTTTAATTTCTTAATACTTCAGCCTAAAATTATGCAACAAGAAAGAATCAAATCAGTCCTAAATCAGCTCTCAATTTATAGATAATTTCGGCTTCAATTTAAGGAAGTCAAATCTGAGTTTAATTCCTAAATATTTCTGCCTAAAATTGTGCAACAAAAAAGAAACAATTCATTTTAGTCCTAAATTAGTTCCCAATTTGCCTATTGACTTTCTTGGACTTGAATCACACTTGTTAAGGGCTGGAGATTTCGTTCAGCACCATCAATGGGCCTCCACATGCTTGCTTTAGCCCAAATCCCTTGAATTAACCCACATAACGCATTTTGGAATTTCTTGGCAAGAGCTCTTGTAACTGGACCAATGGGAACTTGAATTGGATCCGCATTCCATGATCTCATGCTAGCCATGTCCTCATCATAAGGGTGGTAGGAAGTAATTCGAGGTCGTTTGCTTCCATATGTTGATGATTGAACAAAAACAGTTTGTCTATGTTTTGTTGCCCTGGTGGGAAAATGGTAGCGAGACGCACAACCACGAATCATTCTGCACGATACTTGACGTGCCCGTGCACAACATTGAGGCAATCCAGTCGATGGGTGGCACGCAGTGATTAGAGGTCATTTGCCCCCAGATATAGACGACCAAACGAAAACTGTTAACCTATGTTCGTTAGCCCCGATTGGGGGAAAATGAACTAGAATAAACTCATGGCATTACTCAATAGGATCGCCGCAAAATTTTGGTCTAATAGGATGAAGTTGAATTTTCACAACATGAACAAAACCCACGGGTCGACCAAAGCTTATGGTAGCGTGATGCACAGCCCAGAATCATTCGGCACGATACTTGACAAGCCCATGCACAACATCGAGGCAATCCCGTCTACGGATGGCACGAAGTGATTCGAGGTCATTTGCCACCAGATATAGACGAGCAAACGAAAACAGTTTATCTAAGTACGGTAGCCCTGATTGGGTGAAAATGAACAAGAATAAACTTGAGCCACTCGTCGATAGGATCACCTCGATCTTATCTACAAGCTAGTAAAATTTTGGTCCAATAGGAAGAAGTTGAATTTTCACAACGATGAACAAAACCCACGAGTTGACCCTAAGGTTATCGTTGCTATACGCACAACCTGGAATCATTCAGCTCGATACTTGACGAGCTTGTGCCCAACATCGAGGCAATCCCGTCAATAGGTGGCACGATGTGATTCAAGATCGTTTGCCCCCGGATATAGATGGCCGAATGAAAACTATTAATCTAAGTTCAGTAGCCCTGATTTGAGAAAAATGAACTAGAACAAACTCGAGGCACTCGTTGATAGGATCGCCTCGTTCTTTTCTACAAGCTAGTAAAATTTTTGTCCAATAGGATGAAGTTGAATTTTTACAACGATGAACAAAACCCACAGGTCGACCCAAAGGCTATGGTAGTGAGACGCACAGCCGGGAATCATTCTACACAATACTTGACGAGCCCATGCACAACATTGAGGCAATCTGGTGGATGGTTGGCAAGAAGTGATTTGTGGTCATTTGCCACCGGATGTAGTTGACCAAATGAAAACAGTTTATCTAAGTTTGGTAGCCCCAACTGGGGGGGAAAACAAACTCAAATAATAAACTCAAGGCACTCATAGAAAGGATTGTCTCGACAGTATCTACAAGCTAGTAAAATTTCGGTCCAATAAGATGTAGTTGAATTTTCACCACTATCAACAAAAACTCATAGGTCAAGCCAAAGGCTGTTGTAGCGAGATGGACAATACGGAATCATTCGGCACAATACTTAACGAGCCCTTGCACAACATTGGGGCAATCCAATCGATGGGCGGCACAATGAGATTCGAGGTCGCTTGCTCCTGGATGTTGACGACTGAACAATTTGTCTATGTTTGGTAGGGACATGGCATGCCTTCTATTCAACTTTCCTTGTCCATTTAAGTGCTTTAAGGTCTCATGGTCGAGATGTATGTCAAATTCTTTCCACCAAAGGTAATGATGCCATGTTTCTAATGCTCTTACATTTGCGTAAAGCTCCTTGTCATATGTCGGATAGTTCATTTAGCTTTTCACTAAAATTGGCTGTTGGCCGCTTCTCCTACATCAAAACAGCTCCAATACCTATTCCGGAGGCATTACACTCAATCTCAAAAGTTCTAGAAAAATCAGGTAATGCTAATAATGTAACACCCCGATCCCATATTGGGAAGATGAGAAGAAGCCCACATAGAGTGGGTAGTTTATAAAGATGGTCATGAGTGCTAAGTCCAACATTGCCTAGTTACTAGGTGAAACTGGGTTTTATAATGAATTCTAGGGAAGCTTCAAATTGACTAGTCTTTTTGGGGTGATAGTGCAGCTATGGCTAGCGCTTTTCCCTAGGTCGTTACAAGTGGTATCAGAGTCACCTAGTAATGCCAGGTCATGTGGTATTAGAGCACTACATGATGTAGGCCTGACAAGGACGTCAGGAATTTAAGAGGGGGAGTTTGTAACACCCCGGTCCCATATAGGGAGATGAGAAGAAACTCACATAGAGCGAGTAGTTTATAAAGATGGTCATGAGTGTTAAGTCCCACATTGCCTAGGTACTAGGTGAAACTGGGCATTATAATGAATTCTAGGAAAACTTCAAATTGACTACTTTTTTTGGGGTGACAGCGCAGATGTGGCTAGCGCTTTTCCCTAGGTCGTTACAAGTGGTATTAGAGCAACCTAGTAATGCCAGGTCATGTGGTATTAGAGCATTACGTGATGTAGCCTTGACGAGGACGTCAGGAATTTAAAAGGGGGATTTTGTAACACCCCGGTCCCATATTGGGAAGATGAGAAGAAGCCCATATAGAGTGGGTAGTTTGTAAAGATGGTTATGAGTGCTAAGTCCCACATTACCTAGTTACTAGGTGAAACCGAGCTTTATAATGAATTCTAGGGAAGCTTCAAATTGACTAGTATTTTTGGGGTGATAGTGCAGATGTGGCTAGCGCTTTTCCCTAGGTCGTTACAATTAAATGAGCACCACATAGCCTTTCTTTAATCTCAATAAATGCACAATCTTGCTCACGACCCCATTTAAAACCCATGGATTTTTTAGTGTATTCAAATTTTAGACAAACCGCAGATAAAAACTAGCCAAACCTGAACCTCTTACCTCTATGATTGACTTAGGTGTGAGCCATTCCTTGATAGCCTTCACCTTTTCCTCATCCACCTCAATTCCTTTTGTGCTAATAACATAACCAAGAAGCACATATTGCAAAAGATCAATATGTTCATCTAAGTCCTTGCTATACACTAAAATATTATCAAACCACAGATCTGCCTATAAACACACGCAATGCTTGATTCATTAACCACATTAATTTACTTGGTACATTAGTTAGATCAAAAAGGCATTACCAACCAATCATACAATTCATATTTAGTTTTAAACGCAGTTTTCCTTTCATCACCCTCTTTCATCCTAATTTGACGATACACACTTTTCAAATCAATTTTTATAAAAGTACATGACCCACTCAATTCATCAAACATGTCATCTAACCTTGGAATGGGATGCCTATACTTTATCGTAATGTTGTTGAAAGCTCTGCAATCATCAAACATTCTCCAATTTCCATCCTTCTTAGACACAAGTAGCAATGGTACCACGCATGGACTCATGCTCTCTTTCATGTGTCCTTTGACCATCAACTCCTCTACTTGCCTTTGAAGTTCCTTTGTCTCCTCCAAATTACTCCTATAGGTTGGTCGGTTAGGAATTGTTGCACTTCACACAAAATCAATTTGATACTCTATTTCTCTAATAGGTGGCAATCCGCTAGGCACATTGTTAGGAAATACGTCCTCATATTCCTGCAACAAAGAGACAACAACACTACGCAAAGATTCGTCAAGTTCATTAGTATTAAAACATGCCTCTTCATAAAAGAGTGCAAATATAGGAAGGTTTGTATAAAAAGCACTTTTGATATCACTCGCCTTAGCATAAAAACTCACTGGTTTTTTTTTTTTATATTTATTTTCCTCTCATTTTCCCCACTCTCTCTTTTCTTTTCACTCTCTTTTTTCCTTTCACTCTCTTTTTCATCATCTTTTTTTGAACTCTCGGACTCAAATTTTTTTTGAATGGCCCAAGAGTAATCATTTTATTGTCTTTCACAAAAGAATTCCTATTCTTCAATCCGTCATGAGTGGCCTTCCTATCAAATTGCCACGGCCTGCCCTATAGTATGTGACCCGCATGCATTGGAACAACATCACAAATTACTTCATCTTTGTACTTCTCAATTGAAAAAGAAACTAGCACTTTCTTATTTACCTTAACCTCGCCACAATCATCCAGCCACTGGAACTTATGCGGTCTATAGAGTGTTTCAAGGTCGGTAAATTCAATTTTTCAATTGAAATAGATGTTGTAAAATAAAACCTAACCCTAATTAGACTGACTTTGGGCTAAGCCCATTATCCAATCATAAAATATCTCTAACCCTAGATAAGATGACTTTGGGCCAAGCCCATTACAATAACTCTTAAAATATAGATAAAACATCCATTTAAATATAAATAACCTAATTAACTAATGAGACCCAAATATAATTAAAATTCCAGCATAGGAAATAAGCTAAAATAGGAAAGAAGAGCTGGACGCCTATAATAGTCTTGCAATCCGATCCTTCTCGAATAGAGCCAAACTATTTCTTGCCAATTTTAGCCTTGACCGGATCCTTCAAGAACTTGAATCAAGGTGACGATTCTTTGTTGCCCACGTGGATCATGCTCAATGGGCCTCCATGAATTTGCTTGAGCCCATAACTCTTGAATGAGTCTGTTGAGTACATCCTGAACTTCTTTGCTCATGCCCTCGTAACCGGCCCAATTGGTACTTGAACGAGATCCTTCGAAGTGGTGCCTTGATCTCCATCAGTTTTATTCCAAAGACAGTTAAGCTTTGATTCGACGATGACAAGCTCGGCACTATCGTGCGGTAAGACGCACACAGGGTTTGCTTGTACGAAACTATGTTTCATGCAAGTTTCAGGCTACCTTTCCCGCAAGTTGTCCAGGAACTCTTGGGTCACTTGAACTTGGCTCCTCATCAAATTGTCCCCGACTCCCCAATTCATGGAGGGTATTCTCGATATGCTCGGTGCTATGGCGAATGGTTCTCAAGAAGGGTAATTGTATCACCTACCGAGAATTCCTCTCTATATACCGAGTCCTGAAGAATCCAAAAACCAAGGGTTTTTATATAACTTCCAATATCGGCATGGGAGATTCATCCAAATGGAAGAACAAGTATTTCTTCGCCAGGCCAATGGGAGTTCCATCATATTGATGCAAACCAAGGAGCTGGACATGCTAATCATACAAGTGGGAATGGAGCGGAATTTGCACAAGACCCTTTGTCACTTCCTAGTGGCCCAATTACAAGACTTAGAGCCAAACATTTCAAGGAAGCACTAAATGGGCTAATCCAAGAAAATGGGGTTGACTCTAAAAAGACCAAGATGGGCTCAAATAATGATCAAGGTTTAGTCCATGTCGTCAAAGCAATTGATAAGGTTAATTAGCATGCTTTTCCAGCATGGTTTGACCATTAAAGGGTGTGAATTTGTTGAGTTTCTAGGTCATTAAGTAGGAGAATGAATCTAGCCATTTAGCCATCTTAGTTGTCTCTAGAAGTTCAATAAGTTTAAAAACATCGGGACTTGTTTATGTTAATATTTGTGTAGCTTTTAAAGCTATAGTTATGTCTTTTTCCTATGCTTGGAGGGTTGTTCCAAGTATATAGGTGGATTATTACGACTTTTAAGTGGTAATTTTTGCTTTTCAGAAAAACTATTATCCTTGTGAGGTCTTGTGTTCCTCTTGGTTCTTGAAAGAACTCTTTGAACTTATCCTTCGTGGTCTTGGTTTTCATCTAGCTCGGTGACAAGTCAAGGCTCAACAAATCTTGTCTTCACGATCTTGGGGTTCCACGCCATCATTCTTATCAGGTTTCATCACAATTGTTGGTGGAGTTCATTTTAGATACTGAGGTGGCAGCAGGTCCGAGAGTGCGTTGGGAAACTTACACTCCTGCAGTAAATGCTTCCAAGGAAACAATCCTCTCGGTAGAAGAAATGTCTCATGTGAACAAAACTCCTGGCGTGGGCCCAACAAAACAGGGACCTGATGAACTTTTCGAAGCTGTTCAAGGTCGTGCCAGGAATAGGCCGACTCCTAGTGCCAACCCTTTTGGTCCTCCAGCAGCATATATACCTGGGGCACTCCCCCTCGAAAGCCCATAGTTGATAGGGGCAAAAAGAAAATAGAGAAATTCCAGCTCCATACTGGCAGAACTCTGAAGAGAGGCAGGGAGACGCAAAAACCCCCAGCCCCCGAACTTTGGACCACCTAGCCCCTGAAGATAGTGGCTAAGAAGAAGAAAATTGAAACCACTCTTCCTCGAGTGGATAGGATTTTGAAGCTCTTGGACGAGCCCGGAGAGTCTGAGGATGTAGTGAACCAAATTATTAACTAAGGACATTAGAGGGGCAATTTCGACTTTTGAGTGAATGTACACTAGGTCTGACAGACGTACGCTATTGTCTATAGTGCGGATGTACGGTGGCGACCATCGGACGTATGCTCGGCAAACTGTATAGGTATATGGGTTTGGTTGTTATTATGTGAAATTCGTAAGGGTATATTTGTATGTGCATAGATTTCATTAAACACAAAACCACAGCGCGCCTTTCTTCCAAAAGTGCGACTGAGGAGAAGCCTCAATATCTAGCTTTGGCTCAAACGTGGTTTTAAACGTTTGAAATTTCAAAAGCACTTCCAAAGGATTTTGCCAAACGACCTATTTTTCTCTAAACGGACGTTTCAAACTTTAGAAGCTCGTTTTGGGTCTGCAACTGCAGACCCAAATAAGCTCTAAGAATGATGTAGTTATTTAAATCATTATTCGACTTGTAATTGATCATTATTGGATTTCGATCAAATAATTTTAATAGCCACATCATTCTAATAGGACACAAGTAAGCATTCTAGAATTACTCGCAATTAGGTGATTAATAGTTTTAAAAGTAACTGTCTATTATTAGTTATTGAAACTCATAATCACACCACATAACTACTTTTTTAAAATGGGCCCTTTGGGCCTGTTTTGGTGATTTTGGCTTCGATTGATTCTCTTTTTAGGACATATTTTCAATGGTTTTGTCCCTTTTTTTTTTTTTTAAGATACTTATCTCATTAAGGTAGAAGTCAAAAGCACGAAGTTTATACAACGCAAAACAACAAAACTCTAACAAATCTTAACCATAGTCAAGACAAAACCATGGCCAAAACTGCAACTTCACCAACTGGCTAACCTATGTGTGACTTCCGATACTAAAACAGATTTGCAACAAGCAGAGACCAACAAAACATAGGTGTAACTCTTAACGAAACCCCCACAACCTAAGACTAGGAGACTAAACCATCCACAACCCAAAAGGTCAAGATGCCTTACTACAAGAAAAACAACAAAAATTAACTCATGTACCAGATTTGCATCAAACAGCCAAAATCTAGGACATGAGTAATCCAAACACACACACACACACACACACACAAAAACCTTAAAGTACTAAAAAACTCCACAAGCAGCAACGGAGGAGCCCGGCATCGAAGAGATCCCCAGGAAGACGCACCAAGGCTGATGAAGAAAAGTAGATCTAAGAATGAGAAAACTAGATCTAGAAATACAACTTTGATATAAAACAAACACCCACTCGAAATGAAGACTGAAGGAAACACCGAGCACTGTTGTTGTAGAGGGGGGAGGAGGGAAAATCTAGATATAAATCTAGATCTTCATTCCTCAAGACTTTTTACTAGTTTTGTTGCTAGAAGGAAAAGGAAAAAGAGAGAAAGTTGATCCTCTTAATTATTCATTCCCATTATGGGTTTTTGGAATAATTAGAAGGTCTCAATAATAATAATATTTATAATAAAATCAATTTCATTAAATCCAAAACGGAAACGCTGTATCAAATGCACCAAAATAAGGGTAAGTGGTTAGTAATTACTAACCGCATTTACCTATTTCTAAAATTGCTAACCGCTGTGTCCTAGGCGAGATAAGCAATTTTTTCTAACTGTTGATGAAAATGGTTGTGTTTAACAGTTATTATTCAGTTGATAACTGCTCGCTTGCACACTCCTAACACTCATGGAGAGACGTTAGGTTGGTTTTGTGATGGGGAGAGAGGAGGGGGAGCGAGGCCTACATGTAAAGATGCACAAGAAGAGTACGTGTTGGGAAAGGTGGAGTTGCTAGTGGGAGCAATAGAATAGAGAGGCCGGCGATATCTCAAATAAAAGTAGCCTTTCCATATCCAATTTTAGTTGTCGGTTGGTAATGGCCCACGTTAATTGATGGATGCCACTCTGGCAGGATTATGTACACTAGACCCCTACAAGTGCAACTTGGTAGATTAGGTTTAGCTTAAAACCCTAGCTTTTTTCCTTGATCATCGCATAGGTAGGTTTCCCTGAGTTGGGGAGGAAGGATGAGGAGGGATGGTGATGCAGGGTTAGAACGTAAATAATCAAGAAAACAGTAAACAGAAGGGATAAATATTCCTAAGATTGTGAGACTATCACAAAATCAAAGAAATCTTCTCTAAGCAGTAGATGCTATCTAAAGCCTGAAGGAAAAAGAACCAAGAGACTCAACTCTGAGTATTCTTATTAAACAAAACCAATAATAATAAACTGTTTTTCCAAAGGGTCTAAGCCTGTATTTATAGGCTTAGAGGCTAAAACATAAAAGAGGTTAACATAAACTAGGATTACATATCCTAGAAGGAAAAGTAATCTAAGATAAACTAGGATTACACATCCTACAAGGAAAAGTAATCTAAAACTGCGTACTAGAAGAAAAGTAAACTAAAACAATTAAAAGACTAATAAAGAAACCTAATTTAAATAAAAGACTAAAAGACAAGATAGGTTATCCTAATCTACATCAGATGGCTATTTGGTTGCCTCCCTCCTCCCCACACCCCTCTCCTTTGATGAGCTAGCCTATTTATTTGATATCCCTAACTATCATTTGTTGCCCCTTTCTTTCTTTGTCCCTGTTGGTGTTTCTCCACCATGCTGCTGTGCCACCTATTCCCACTACCACTAGCCTCTACTGCGTCTCTTCTGGGTCGGGCTTGATTGTTGATCGATTTGTCTTTGCTCGATCTATCATATGCCGTCCGATCCACCTCGTTGTGTGCCCCGCCGTCCTACCCTCTGGATCCGTCCATGTCCATCCCACCTTTTGCTATGAATCTTTCACTTTGGCTTTGGTTTGATTATGTTATGTTTTGCTTCTTCTTTTTTTCTTTCCTTTTTTCTCCTGCATTTTTTTTTTTTTGCTTGTAATAAGGCTAGATGCTCTCTCTTTAATCTGCCTGTTTATATCTTGATGCTATGTGGGGTATTTGCTTTTGGTTCAGAACTTTGGATTGTAGATGTGAACGATATCCTGACTTTTGTGTCGAAGATGATGAGTTTCTGCTTGAGGATTCTTTGCTCTCAAGACTAAGGAGTAATTGCTACCTATGTATTGGATTATGTCTGTTTGGTGCAGATCTGATATTAAACCTAATGATTAGTCATAAGTTAATGGATGTTATTGTAATGGTTTGATTGGAACTTGAGCTTCGACTATGATTTGCTTCAGAGCTTTTTGCTCTCTTTGAAAAGAGCTTTTGCTCGTGACTTTTTTATGAATGAGGATGGCATATTCCCCCTTTCAAAAAAAAAAAAAAAAAAACAAGGTTTAACTTGCTCTATATATAATGCCGCTATCCAAGGCAACACCTGATAATTAACATATTATTCTTTATACAAATGACAACGAAAAGACCAATATAATAATTAGTATGCAAATCTTGAATGTGTTAAACCAATAGCAAGAAGAAATTCAAGAGGAAATAAGATCTAGATCTACATTTTTTTTGTTTCTTCCATTTTCATGGTTAGTAATACTCGGTGTTTTCTCTGTAGGCTCCATCGGTCTCTGTTTCTGACGGATTGCTTTAGATCTAGATCTAAATCTAGTCTCTTCAACCTTAGATTTTTATGACTTTGTAACTTTCATAACTTTTGATGTCAGCGTAGAACTCCTCTCTTCTCTCTTCAATCGCTAACCCTCCGGTGGATGTCAGCGTAGAACTCCTGCACCAACTCTGCTATGGCTAGATGGTGATCCTCTACCATCTCAGCCCAACCCTGGGCCTCAAGGATTGCCCAGATGCGTGGAGTGCGCTCGTCAAAATCTGACACTATTAGTCCTCTCTCTAATGCTACTCAACACTCATCGTAGTCGTCCTTGAATCTTCAATGGGCCTTGTATTTGAGGAATTGGGTGTGATCGTAGACGAAGTCGGCGTCGTCCATGTCTGTGGCACTGCTACCCTCTATCTCAAGGCCTGGCTCGCCTATTGGAGCCATTGGGACCTTAGGGACTGGTCCCTCTACTACGTCCTCCTCCATGTCCGTGTCCATCCCAAACTCTGAGTCCTGGGTGAACTGCGACTCACGCTAAAGTCTGTGTGATCGTGTACAAGATGAAATGGACGCAGCCGCACTCTCTTTTGTCTGTGCCATTCCCCTGCATTGAAAATTCTAATTAAGACTAATTCTTACACAAAATTCTACCCCACGCAAAACCCATGCAATCTGTCCTATATGCCATGATGAGGTGTGCAAAAGACTTAAAAAGTGCATATGAATCTGTGAATCATCAGGTGGTTTGTAAGTACCTGAAAGAATTAGGGCGTTCAAGTTTATGGCCAATATCAAGGATCAAAGAGTACTTAGACAATTCATTGGATGATTAGGAACTTCAATTCCAAGGACTTGGTTGAAACCGAAGCAGGAGTACTCGAGTCAAAGCATTTTAGGAATCTTGAAATATTCGAGGTTTCAGTTAGCTAGATAGACATGAAGTACCTAGCAATGATTTAAGGTGTATTAGAACAAGGTAGGCCTTAAAGGTTAAAATTGCCCCGTCTGGGAAATGAAGGGCATTTTGGTCATTATGGGGTTTGAACGTGAATTCAAAGATTGGGTCCGTGATCTAGGTCCATGACAAGAGAGCTTATAGGCGCAATTCGATAAACAAGGTCGAAGTGGTTTTGTGAAATTGAGTTTAGGGCAAAACCTCATTATTTGGATATAAGGGGTATTTTCATAATTTGAGATGATCGAGAATAATGAGGATTACAATTAACCGGATGGTACATGATTCCATGGTGACCATTCAGAACCCACTCGATTAGGCCAAGTGGTAAAAGACAAAAATGCCCCTTCTCAGCAGAAGAAGGGCATTAAGCTAATTATGAGACTTGGACAGGATTTTCAAGGACCGGATTGACAGATTGAGTCCTTGAAAAATATTTGTGTCCTAAAAATTATGTAGGCTGAAGTTTCCAGTTTACGGGGTCGAGTTAGTGTAAAATCCCTATTCTTTGGGGGTGAGGAGTATTTTGGTAATTTTACCAATTTGGGCAAAATTCTGAACTTAGGTGTTGGGATCGTAGATCAGGGTTCTAATTACAAGTATTGGGTTCTAATTGCTCCAAATGACCAAATGAAGGTCACAAAATTGACAAAACCCGAATTTACAAAAATCCATAAAACTTAAGAACTAGGGTTTGGGCTTTTCAAAATTGATCAATTTTGGTCAATGGGTGGTATGGGTCTTGTTCCCAGGTCATTATGAAAGAGATTAGGCCTCAAATCATGCATCAATTGCATGAGAAAATTGGTGAAATTCAAGGGTTTCGAATTTTCGGACAATTTCCCAAAATTCAAAAAACTACAATCTAATCGGCTAAAATGCAAGAATACACCCCTATTCATCCAAAAATGTGATCCTAGTTCACAACCAAGCCACCAAGCCAGCTATATGCAGATTATGCAAGAAATTAAAAGTTTAAAACTCAAAACCCTAAGTTGCGGAAATTGGGGGAAAACTTGGAAAGATTGCATACCGTGATTTTAATCCAAAATGAGGGCTTGAAAACCTTCGGAAATCACAAAGACTTGGCCAAAATCCCTGTTGAGAGTTTTAGTTTGAGAGAAAATATTGAAAAATGGAATGAATAGTGTTTATGGTACGTTCAGCCATTTTAAAGAGAATACACTGCGTTACGGTGTACGTCTAGGCTCAAGCGCGTACGTCTGCTTAACCCTAGAATGAAATTTTATTTTATTTTGAAAGTTTTTCAGAAAATTTGTTTGGCATGGAAAAGAATAGTTAAAAGTAAAAGAGGCTTGCCAAAATGATTTTATTTCTCTGAAATTCGGGGTACTGTGAAAATTCCTTTGTGGTTTACAATCAACCCCCAGATGCCCCAAACGCAAAACTCACCACTGCTAAGGGTGAGGGAAAACCTAGCTATCTAACATCTAAGGATTACTATCCCCAAGACCTATCATTCCTTGGACGAGTCCTCAGACGGGTCTTCCTCATCGTTAACCAGCACCTTTTGGTAATGATCCCATCTTCAGTAGTCTAAGTTCCTCTTGTTCCATTTGGGCGTATTCATCCGAAATCTGAGTTAGTTGAATATGCATTGCTCGCTTCTGGGAATAGGTGGAAAATCTCGTATCGCCGAGATACTGTGATCCTTAGGTACGGCTAATCTCTTCTTAGTCACTATGCGTGCCTCATTTCCTTCATCTGGCTTAGGGACAGGTGAAGACTTCGGCTCCTAGTTTGCCTGGGTGGAAACCCTGCATTTACCAAAGCAAGGTTGGTATCTGGGTGCATAAGGTCCAAACTCAACTGGCCACTCGTGAATAGTTGGTAGGCATCTACAACTGTCACGCAGTTGAGTATGTAGTAGGATTAGTTGCCTATAACGCAGAACAGGTGATCCTGTTCATCCCAAGTCAAACAATCAATTAGGCCATTACAATGACCTGCACCACCCACAAACAAGGAGACTAAACCTATCCTATGCTCCAATTCTTTAAGATAAATTACAATGGCATGCACCTACAAACAAGGAGACTAAACCTATCCTACGCTCTAGTTCTTTAAGATCAAACCTAGATACTACATGCTATTCTTAGATTTATAGCTACGATCGGCAAGACCGTATGCTCTGATACCCCCTAAAAATTAGCCTCTGCTAATCCCGTGATGTCACTGGCAATTTACACATTTAAGCCAACTTATGACCAAACAGGTAATCACCCTTATTAAACTGTTAGAGTAAATGCAACGGAAGGTAAATAAATCTGAGATTGACTATGGATCAAGTAAGAACATGGAGCTACTAAGTAATAAAGACAAACCTGTAATTATAAGTAAAGCATAACCAGTCAAGTAGTGTCAACTCTTGTTACTTCCATAGAAGTGAATCAGATTACCTAAAGAATAATAACCACGTAAGTCTAACGACTTAGTAAGTAATCCCTCACACTTAGGTATGATATAAGCCCAATTAATGAAAGTAAATGTGTAATTTGAGATATAACCAAAAGAGGGCATTACCTCCGTTAAACACCATTTAATGGGTTTCAGGGTTTTCAAAGCTTATGGTGTAGAACCGACGATAATTACCTACTCGTTTTAATATAGAAAAAGCTAATGTATTATAAGTCATAACTCCCATACATGGTCTACCCAAGATAAAATCCATTCTCAACAGGGTTGATGCTAACCTGAGGAACCTATAATACAATGCCAGCAATGGCGGATCCAAGAATTCATTTTACCGGGGACGTCAATAAAATAATAAAATATAATGATGAAATAATTTTTTTATATATTATATTTTTATTATAACATGGAAAATATAATAAAAAACAGAAATTATACCACAATATATGTATCACAAAAATATATTTATCTGACTTCATAAATACGTGTTAAATCAATATATTAGTTACCATATAGACAGGGCCGGCTCAAGCCCTAGGCAAGGTAAGCCCTTGCCTAGGGCCCCAATATAATAAGGCCCAAAAAAAATTTGGGCCAAATAGAAAAAAAAAAAAAAATCATCAAAATTTTAGGCCTAAATTTAGTAAGGCGCAATTAATAATCCCATTAGAAACAATAAAAAAACAAAAACAAACACTGAGAAACCCGTAACTTGTCTTGATAAAACTAAAGTATTATTGTTTTATAATATAATATAACAACTTTCAAAAAAAAGAATAGAGTAATGCTACATGGCTGAGGTTAAGCCAACTTCCCTTAAATTGTTTTATTATTTTTGTTTTTAATAAGGGTTAAATACCTAATTACTCCATAGGGTTTCACTTTTTTATTTTTTCCTCCTTAGGGTTTGGTTTTTATCACAAAAGGTCCCTATGGTTTTGATAAAGAACCAAATTGGTCCTTCCATCCGTTGACCATTAGTTAACTTAACGGAAATGATACTTAGACTAATTAAATCTTGCCATGTGTCATGTAATTAATTAATTTTTTTAAAAAAAAAAAAAACAAAAATTTGGGGTAGTTCTTTTTTTTTATTTTTTTAGAAAAAATATATATATTTTTAAAAAAAACAAAACAAAAAATTTTGGTGGATTTCTTCGGTTCAAACCAAATTGGGGGTAGTTTCGGCCACCTCCAATTTTTTTTTTAAATATATATATTTTAATTTTTTGTTTAAAATAAAAATAAATTACATGACACGTGTCAATATTTAATTGGTCTACGTGTCATTTTCGTTAGTCAACTAACAGTCAATGGATGGAAGGACCAACATGGTCCTTTATCAAAACCACAAGGATCTCCTCTGATAAAAATCAAACCCTAGGGAGGAAAAAATAAAGAAGTGAAACCCTATGGGGTAATTAGGTATTTAACCCTTTTAATAATAATAAATAAACCCCACCACTACTTTCTTTTTTTATTATTTTTTTCACCCACCCACTTCTCTCTTTCTCCCATCTTCTCGATCTCTTCGGTCTTCCTCCCAAAAATCACTCTTTTCTCCCATTCTTCTCTCTTCAATCTTTCTCCCCACAATCACGATTCACGGCCACTTCTTTCTCTCCCTCTCCCAAGCTATCCTTTCTTTTTTCCCTTGCAAATCTTTCTCCCAAAAAACCCACATCTTCTGCCTCACCTTCACCGGAATTGAAATCACTGGCGACGCCCAACCACCATGATGATCAATAGTTCCGTTGCTCTCTCTCCCCCACCCCAACACCTTTAGCTTCTGGCAACGCCCACACTCATCAGATTAGAGGGGTGAATTACTTGATTTTTTTTTTTTACCGGGGCGCCTGCCCTTGGGTCGCCCCCTTGTATCTCCGCCTCAATGTCGTTGAAGTAGCATTAGTGGCATAATCGAGTTCGACTCGAGTAGCCCACACCAACTAATGACGTTCGTCCTATAGTGACTGAACCATTGGGAATGGTTGCATCAAGGTCACGAAACCAATGGATCCAAAGTCCCGTATAATACAGATTTGACTATAATATGCAGTTTATATAGTAAGCCCATGGCCATTGTTTATATAGTAAGCCCATGGCCATTCATACTGCACATACCGGCATACCATGTCTTACGATGCATCTTAACAGTTTATTTAATAACACAGTTATCGAGTAATTATAGAAAATAGATATGCTCATATCATTTGCGTGGTCTAATGACATATCCCACATTTTATGTAAAAAAGGTGAGTGTCTACTTACCTCGCACATTCGAGTGAATCCTTCGACAAAGTGAAGTCCTGTCATAACGAATACAAGACATTGTTATTCTAGGCCCTACTTAACCTAAAAATGTAACTAGGCCAAAGCATACACGTGTGAAACCCAAAACTAGTGCTCTGCCCATTAACCGTATGTCTGGCCCTAATGGTGTTTCGCCGCTCAGTGTGTTAAACACACCGTTTCAAGATTTAGACAATGCATGATTCCTACTTTACTCCTAGACCTCTAAACCTCCTCTAAGCAAATAAAAGAGTACATGCAACGTAAAAAATCACAACACAACGGGATTTGAAAGAGTTCTTTGCAAACGTTATCATTTTCAAGAAGAAACTTGATGAACACTTTGAAAGCTCAACGAGGCATAAAACAAGGGCTATAACAGTGTTAAACATAAGGAAATAAGGATTACCCGAAACTGAGCATGGACATGGCCTCCCATCATTGGAAAGCACTCTTCCTCACCAAACTCTCTTAAAACGTGGAAGGGGGTTCTGGCAGCCTAAGGGCACACCAAAGGGTGGGAATGGGCATGAGGAACGAGAGGTGGGGGTGGGTATTTATAGGGAAAATCCACTACCAACTCTCTGTTGGACCTGCGGACGTTTGGCAACCCTAGCATACATCCTATGGTTCTTGCATAGTAGTCCAAAGAGTGTCTCGTACGTCCAAGTATTATTCAAAGGGTATTCAAAAAGTAGCATACGTCTGGTGGTCCCATGTACATCCGTTGGTGCAGGAGTTCTACGCTGACATCCACCGGAGGGTTAGCGATTCATTTCTCACCTAGGTCAAAGGTACAGAGATCCACGTGACCTCTGATCTCATCAGGGCCATTACCAGAGCACCACGGGTGCACAACCCGGATTACCCCTGGCTAGTTGACCACCTCTTGACTCTCATTGAGATGGTCACGTGTTTCACAAAGGGACGCCCTCATCAAATGGAGACCAAGGGTGAGGGCAGCTTTCAGATACATGACTTGAAATGAGGTCAGATGCATCTACCGTGTGGTGATGGGCTATGTACTTCCGATGTTGAGCCTCACGATGATCACCATGGACAGTGCCTAATGCCTTTCGCCTCTCTTGACTGAGGCTTCTATCGACTATGGCCCGTAGTCAAATTCACGATGATGTTGGTTTTGACATGTAGATTCGTGCACCGCGCGACCATATGGGGCATTGATCACTCGGATCATTCAACATGCTAGGTTGGATATCGACGGCATGATTGAGCTAGCACCTGAGAAGGAGCCTATCACCGCCCGCTATCTCAATGCTAGCAATGCTCACGTTCAAGACGCTGCACCAACACCGAGGCCCCAACGGAGGGGGACGGCGAGAGCGGATGGAGCATCACCTTGGCTAGCCAGGAGGACCGGCTAGGCCAGATAGAGGCTATGCTTGAGACTTATCGGCAGGCGATGTAGAGCCTCACGCAGACCGTTTAGGAGCTACGAGATCACCTGATAGGACCCCTTGATGTTCGGGACTACGACATCCACAGTTCTCACTTTAGCCGTGGTAAGGGGAGTCCTAATGCGAGGGGTAGTCCTAGTGCTTGAGGGAGCCCTAGAGGGAGAGTGAGCCCGAGCGTGCGAGGGATGCCAGGACGAGGTTTTGAGGAGCCAACTCCGAGGGGGTGATCTCGGTCCTAGATATTTTTACCTTGATGTGCTAGGTGTAGATATTTGTTTTCGTGATGGTGGCAATTTTGGGATGCATATCACTACAACTTAAGTCCACCATTTTTAGGGTGGCAATTCTGTCTTGTGTATATTTATGACTGCTTACGTTTGTTAGTTGATGTGATGCTTGTTGATCCGTTCTACTCTTTCATTTAAAGGTTGTAAAATGTTATTTAGTATGTTTTCTTATCATTTTCAAATTGTAAAATTTTTAACATGATTTATTTTCTCTTTCCAAGTTTCAAATTGTAAAACTTTCTTCAGAAGTGGGCGTTTTATCTTGGGTTTTGAAAACTCTAAATTTCGAGGACAAAATTTCTATAAGGAGGGAGAGTGTAATACCCCAATAAAAAACCTTTTAATTGAGGAGATCCTTTCCACTAGAACGTTTAACAAGAGCCTTTGATAAAAATGCCTAGACAAGGCCTGAGACCCTTAGTGCTAACCTAAACACACTTTGAGCCTCTAGGAAATAGAAGCCAAACCAGATCCTCAGAAGGCGAACGTACGCTAGGTATGGCAGACGTCCACTACTGTTTGTAGTGCAGAAATATGAAGGGGGACCATCGGACGTACGCTCTACAAACCATACGAGCGGACATACGTAGGACCACTAGACGGACGCTATTTTTTGAATACCCTTTGGATAATACCTGGATTTACGGGACACTTTTTGGACCACTATGCAAGAACCACATGTTTGTTGGGTTCCTATAAACACCACCCCACCCTGAGAGTTTGGTGGCGAAGGAGGGAGGCCATGCCCATGCTCAGGTAATCCTTATTTCCTTGTATTTCTTGTTTTATTCCTAGTTGAGTTTTCAAAGTGTTCATCAAGTTTCTTCTTGAAAGTGATAATGTTTGCAAAGAACTCTTTCAAGTCCTGTTGTGTAATTTCTTATGTTACATGTGCTCTTTTATTTGCTTAGAGGAGGTTTGGTCTAGGAGTGAACTAAGAATCATGCATTGTTCGAATATTGAAACGATGTGCTTAACACACTCAATGGACGTACGCCATCAAGGTCAAACGTATGGTTAGTGAGCAAAGCACTGGTTTTGGGTTTCACACATGTATGTTTTGGCCTTGTTACATTTTTTGCTTAAGTAAGGCCCTGGTGTTGTATCTGTTATGATGGGACTTAGCTTCGTCAGAGGATTCGCTCGAATGTCCAAGGTATGCCAGTTGACTGGCCAAGCGTATGATAAGACCATATCTATTTTCTGTAATTACTCGATGTTATTAAATTAAGACATATATAAATTACATATTATGGTCATATGTGTGTGTTATACAGGGCTTTGGATCCATTGGTTTTGTAACCTTGATACAATCATTCTCAATGGTTTGGTCACTATAAGTTGGACGTCATTAATTGGTGTGGGCCACTTGGAGTCGGACTCAATCGTGCCACTAATGCTACATACGGTATGTTATGCAATGGTTGGGGCACTGGCATTGAATTATAGGTCCCTCGGGACAACATCAACCTTGCTGAGAAGAGATAATATCTCGGGTAGACCATGTATGGGAGTTATGCCTTATAATGCATTAGCTTTTTTTGTGTTAAAATGCTTAGGTAATTATCGCCGGTTCGACACCATAAGCTTTGAAAACCCTAAAACCCATTAAATGGTATATTAGCAGAGGTAATGCCCTCTTTTGGTTATATCTCAAATTGCATGTTTACTTTCATTAATTGGGCTTATGTCATACCTAAGTGTGAGGTTTACTTATTAAGTCGTTAGACTTATATGGTTATTATTCTTTAGGTAACCTGATTCACTGCTATGGAAGTAGCAAGAGTTGCTATTACCTGACTGATTATGCTTTACTTATAATTACAGGTTTGTCTTTATTATTTAGTAACTCCAGTTCTTACTTGATGGATTATAGTAAATCTCATATTTATTTACCTTCCTTTGCATTTACTATGGCAGTTTTATAAACGTGACTACCCGTTTGATCACAAGTTGGCTTAAATGGGTGAATTGCCAGTGACTCCACCGGATTAGCCTAGGCTAATTTTGGGGGCGTTACAGAATTGTAGGAACCTTGAAAGGTAGGCAAGAAAATGAATTGGAGGAATTCAAAAATGGTTTGTGATTGGCGGCGGCTGTGGAACAGCCTCGCCGACCACAGTTAATCTCTTGAGTTGGAATTGCCGAGGGCTTTGGAACCCTCAAACAGTGGGAGACCTTCTCTGTATGGTGAAGGAAAAGCAACCCAAAATGGCCTTTTTAATGGAGACCAAATTAAGAACAATAAATAATGGAGTCAATTTGTGCAAGCTGGGTTTTCCCAATATGATGGTGGTTGATAGTGTTGGAAAGAGCGGGGGATTGGCATTATTGTGGAGTGAGGCGGTGGGAGTAGAGTTACAAAACTTTAGCCATCGACACATTAACACCGTAGTTCACTATCCTCCAACAGGGTCACCATGGAAGTTTAGTGGCTTTTATGGCCATCCAGATGCCATGAATCGACCTAAAGCATGGTCCCTGTTGAAAATCTTAGCCCAATTCCAGCAAGAGTTGTGGGTGTTTATTGGCAACTTTAACGAGCTCATGGCGGATTTGAAGAAATGGGGTGGGAACCGCGGCAATGACGTCTAATGGAGGATTTTCAACACACTATGGAGGTATGTGAACTGTCAAACTTGGACTTCAAAGGACCCAAATACACATGGGCAAATGACAGGGAAGGGCTGGCTTTTATAAAGGAAAGGCTGGACCGTGGGTTGGCAAAACAGGGGTGGCATGACCATTTCCCAGAAGCGATAATCCAAGCAGAAGCTGCTGTGGCATTCGACCATACACCATTGACGTTGAGTCTGGAAGGTAACCTGTAGTGACCCAAATTAGTAACTAGGCATAAGTGGCTTAATTGGGGGGATTAATTTGGGCTTTAGGTCACTAAGGATGTTACAGGGGTAATTTGGACTTTTGGGTGGATGTACGCTAGGTTAGCGAACGTATGCTGCTGTCTGTAGTGCAGACGTACGGGGGGGAACTATCGGACATACACTCTGCAAACCATACAGGCGGACGTACGTGGGACCACCAGACGGACACTACTTTTTGCATACTCTTTGGCTAATACCTGGATGTACAACGCAGCCATTGAACCAATGGGCAAGAACCATCGGACGTACGCCCCTTGGCCGCACGTCCGCTGCTTTTCTGGGCCTATAAATAGAGCCCTAACCCCTTCGTATTTCTCACAATTCTGAACGCCCCTAGACTGCCAAAGTGTTTCCAAGCTTTGCGAGTGTTTGATGAGCGTGTGTGCAACGCGTTTGTGAGGCGGAACTCTTACGGTTTTGTTTCAAGGAGGTAACATTCGATCCATAGCTCTAATTTACATTGTTATGCTGCTTGGCTATTCTTTAGTTATAGTGGTTAGCTTAGTTGCACCTTAAAACCTGTTTGGGTTAACGTTTTGGCTAGTTTAGCATTGTTACGTTGCATAGAGGTTGCAAACTGGACTAGAGGGGTTTAGGAAGTTCCTAGTGGCCTTAGGAGTCAAAGGATAGGCGGACAAAGGAGAGAAAATGAGGTTCTTCCCGAGAACCCATAAAGCGAGACCGGACGTATGACTTGTCGTTATATGACAGACGTATGTACCCGGGCCCAGATGTATGGTCATTGTGTGGCAGGGAAACCCTACTTTCAGAAAATGTCTCATAGCTCCTGTTTTCCTTGATTTAGGGTTTGTTTGGTGAAATTATGACTAATACAAGGTTTTTCACAGATTTGGAGAACTCGGATCTTTTGGAGTTTTCAGAGACGCACATAATGTGCATTGTTATTTTTCATGCACTACACATCTATTTTGTGTACCAAAAAAACATGCATATTTTACAACTCTCACAGTTTGTACTTGTTGCGAATGAACTCTGTCATTTTGGAAAAAAAGTTGTGCTGAATCTGTTAATCAAGTGACACTTGTGAAAAGACATGTATGTAAAAGACAGACATGATAACTTGCATCATATGACATGGTACACCGGTATATGCGGTAGTAATTGCCATGGGCTTACTATACATGTTAGCTTTATGGTCAAACATGTGCATTATGTGAGGGCTGTGGATCCATTGGTTTTGTGACCTTATTGCAACCATTCCTAATGGTTCGATCACTAAATCATGGGCGTCATTAGTTGGTATGGGCCACTCGGGGTCGGACTCAATTGTGCCACTAATGTTATGTATGGTATGTTATGCAATGACTGGGGCACTGACATTGTATTATAAATTTCTTGGGACAGCATCAACCATTCTTAGATAATATCTCGGATAAACCATACTGTTGAACTATGACTATTATTGATACCGTATGCATATATCATCACTATATATATATCACGCATAACTAAACTGTCATGATGGAACTGCTTTGGCTTAATAATACTTGAGTTCATTACTGAAAATTGGGATAGGTATTATCTGCGTTAAAGATCACTAAGTCTTAGACTTATCCTTTTGTTTATGTGTTTTCCCATCATTACATTTAATTGCGTGGTTTAGTTGCACTAGACGAAGATGCCGTCAGAGATTACTTCGCTCAGGACCTGATACGGGTAATTTTGAGGACATGGATCCAGTTTGGCTTAGGACGATGTGGGAGGGTGGAGGATCTGCCCATGTAGATATGATCGAGATCTTGATATCATTAGCTCTCTTGAAGCTTAAGTCTAGGCTCTGATCTGTTGATCTTTTGTGAACCATGTTGATGTAATGTATTTTGGGATGTATCTATTTCCTTGTTGACGGTCTGATGGCTGGTACATTGGTAACTGTTTATTATGTTATGAATGTGGTACTTTATCTCTACTGTTGTGTGATGTTTCATTTAGTATCTCTTAAATCCCATAGTCTTGGTAAAGTCTTCCGCTGCAGTTTTTTCGTTACGATGAGGAAAGTGATTTCCTGAAGGTCATGTCTCAGAGGGACATGGCTGGGATGGTGTGCCATGGGATCAATTACTAGTTAATTGATATTCCCATCAGGCGGGGCGTCATAGTTGGTATCAGATCTCTTTGCTCTAAGAAGACTATAGGGTAGAGGGAAAAGAGAACTTTGGCCATGATCACACCAGAGATTAGGCTAGATAAGTGATTAGAACTTAGCCTCTAGGTTTGTTCGCTTGGTTCTAGTAGAGTCCTTTCTAACTCTGCTCTTCGCTACAGAGAATGCCGTCCCGAAGGAACCCTGCAACTGGACCTAATGCATTGGAGATCGGAGAAGGAAGTGTTCACCCAGGGCTTATGGACATTCCCATTGAAGAGGTGACAGTCCTAGGAAGTGAAGTGATGGAAGCAATGAAGCAATTGGCTAGTTGGTTTCGGCCATCGATCGTGATAGGGTTGTGAGACAGCCAGTTGAAGGTACTAGATGCTCTTTGAAGGATTTCTGCAGTCATCACTCAAAAAGTTTTGACAGGGAAGGTGATCACACCAGTGCTGAGAATTGGTTGAACAACGTGGAGGAGTTGTTAGCTACTCTTGGATGTACCAATGAGCAGAAGGTGGCTTACGCTGCTTATAAGCTGACCAGGGAAGCTAAGCGCTGGTGGCAAGATAAGAAAGTGGTGCTTGTCGCTGACTTGGATTCGAAGACTACCATTTCTCGGGAAGTCTTCAAGCACGAGTTCAATCGGCACTTCTTTCCTAGAGTCGTGCAGGAGGCAAAGGCACAGGAGTTTTTGGATTCGGTCCAAGGAGAGATGTCAGTAATTAAGTACGCTGTGATGTTTCTGCAGTTGTCACTCTTTGGACTGTACCTCATCCCGACTAAGGAAAAGAAAGCTAAGAAGTTCGAACGAGGTTTGAACTCTCGTATTCGGATTATGAACAAGGTTTAAACTGTTTTTCCAAGGAGTATCTTGATGGTTGTTGTGAAATCCCCACACACCCCTTTTCTGTGTAGACTTGTTATGCTTCTCTCGTACTTTGCTCTTCCCACAAGCCATAAGAATCCCCAAAGAACTCACAAAGACCTTTTCAATCTTTAACAAAAAAACATTTTCTACCAGATGGATATCATCACAATTTTTGTTGGAATAATCTAACAAAATAGCATCTATCCCAATGAAATCAACATAGTCAATTGGTTCAACATTGAAATTGAAGACTTTACCTTCGAGGCTCTTAACCGTCACATGATATGTAGAATTGTCGTCAAAAAGTGCTAAAATATCCAACAAATTTACCTCTTCCAAGGGTTCTTCTTCTTCTTCATGAAAAATTTTGATACTCTCTAAAAGGTTCACCTCGTCCACTTGTTTTCCTAATTCTTCGTGCTCTTTAGGACTTTTGATGTGGAGTGGATGATTAGGAAGTTTAGACTCCGATACCACCCCATGTGGTGGTTGAATATCTTGCAATGGTTGCGCTTCTTTTGGTAGTTCTATTCGGACCACGTCGACAAATCCTTTCAACGGCTTCTTTATCGGTCCCAGTACCACACCATTGATGTCGCCTTCCTTGCTCATCAATTCTTGCTTGGCTACAATAGTTTGACCATTTCCTTGTGAAGGTTGTGGCTTTGGCCATGGGCTCTGTAGTAACGTCAACTTGGTTTTACCCAATATGAAGCTGTACGTATTCTTGGTTTCATCAAACTATTGTAGATTAGGATAACAAGTAACACATAGTGATGTAGATTAGGATGACCTATCTTATCTTTTAGTCTTTTATTTAAATTAACTTTCTTTATTAGTCTTTTAATTGTTTTAGTTTACTTTTCCTTCTAGTACGCGGTTTTAGATTACTTTTCCTTCTAGGATGTGCAATCCTAGTTTATCTTAGATTATTTTTCCTTCTAGGACATGTAATCCTAGTTTATGTTAACAACCTCTTTTATGTTTTAACCTATAAGCCTATAAATACAGGCTTAGACCCTTTGGAAAAACAGTTCATTATTATTATTGGTTTTGTTTAATAAGAATACTCAGAGTTGAGTTTCTTGGTTCTTTTCCTTCAGTTTTAGATAGCATCTGCTTAGAGAAGATTTCTTTGATTTTGTGATAGTTCACAATCTTTGGAACATTTATCCATTTCATTTCGTTTTCTTGATTATTTACGTTCTAACCCTGCCTCAGCTGGAATCAGAGACCAGTCTCTTTCCATGGTGCCAGTCACAAGGGGAAGGGGTAACCGCTTTGCACACTTGGAAGATATGAATAATCACCAAGAACCAGTTAGAGAAGAACCACCAGCAACCTATCAAGCACAATCGGAGGTACAATTTGCGAGCTTGAGGGAATAAATTGCAGCCCTCACAAAACTATTGTCCATCGAGAGTGGTCGAGACAGAAGTCGGCATATACCCTCACCGCCCGAATCGGAAGAGGATGACGCAATTGTGGAGGATGAAGACGGAGACCCTTTTGTGGAGCGCGGAGTGCACAGGCATCAACCCCTTGTACAAGTTCAGGCCAATTGGTGGGAATCCGGTTTCAAACTCGGTACACCAGAATTCCAAAGTTGCGTGCAACCCAAAGAGTTCATGGTGGCAAAAAAAATAAAAACATTCCACCAATAGAAGTACCAAGGAAGATGGCAAAGATGGTGCCTAAGGAGGGGGCGGAGATAAAGCATCAATCGGTGTCTCGATACATTGGAGGTACGTGCCAACAATTTCAACGTACATGCATCTTGGGAGGCAAGGTGGCCAAGCTTATCATAGATCCAAGGAGTGGTATGAATATCATCTCGGAGGAAGCGGTAAGAAAGCTAGGGCTTGAGACCAAAAGTCATCCTAGTCCCTATCAATTGGAGTGGCTCAGGAAAGGAAATGAGGTAAGGGTATCTAAATATTGCCAAGTTCCTTTTTCTATTGGGACTAAACATGTGGATCATGTGTGGTGTGACGTGGTCGACATGACTATGTGTCACTTGTTATTGGGCAAACCATGGCAAAATGATAAAACTGCCGTCTATAACGAAACCAAGTTGACGTTGTTACAAAGCCCATGGCCGGAGCCACAAACTTCACAAGGAAATACAGAATATGTGTTGAAGATGTAGATCCTTCACAATGAGCACATCAATGAGAAAGATCCAATTGAAGAACCTTTGGCATTCGCCCTACAGGAAGAGCATGAAGAATTAGGCAAACAAGTGGATGAGGTAAATCTATCGGAGAGTTTTGCACTTTTTGACAACAATTCTATATATTATGTGCCTGTTAAGAGCCTCGAAGGTAAAGTCTTCGATTTTAGTGTTGAGCCAATTGACTACGTTGATTTCATTGGGATAGATGCTATTTAATCAAATTATTCTAGCCAAAACTGTGATGAAATCTATATGGTGGAAGAGGCTTTTTTGTCAAAGATTGAAAGGGTCTTTGTGAGTTCTTTGGAGATTCGTATGGCTTGTGGGAAGAGCAAAGCACGAAAGAAGCATAACAAGTCTACACAGAGAAGAGGTGTGTGGGGATTTCACAACAACCATCAAGATACTCCACTAATGAAGATCACTATGATTATTATGGGCGTGGCCTTGCTAAGAAGTTGAGAAAAGGCGATTGGAATGAGTTGACGGACATCAAAAAGACCGTGGAAGAGATTGGCGAATTAGGAATTCTCCAACACAGGGAGGATGACCAATCTTATCTTTTAGTCTTTTATTTAAATTAGGTTTCTTTATTAGTCTTTCAATTGTTTTAGTTTACTTTTCCTTCTAGTACGCGGTTTTAGATTACTTTTCCTTCTAGGATGTGTAATCCTAGTTTATCTTAGATTACTTTTCCTTATAGGATATGTAATCCTAGTTTATATTAACCTATTTTATGTTTTAGCCTCTTAGCCTATAAATACAGGCTTAGACCCTTTTAAAAAACAGTTCATTATTATTATTGGTTTTGTTTAATAAGAATACTCAAAGTTGAGTTTCTTGGTTCTTTTTCCTTCAAGCTTTAGGTAGCATCTACTGCTTAGAGAAGATTTCTTTGATTTTGTGATAGTCCCACAATCTTAGGAATATTTATCATTTGAATGAATTAAGAAAATAGAGGGATCAAAGAGACTGGGGGTGATCTCGCAGGGATATTTTGAGTGCTTTCAAAGAATATAAACGCAAATCAGAGCTCAAAGAGCGAGAGTCCCCAAGCCAGTGACTTCTAGAATCCCTGATTTTCTACTAGGTAATTATCTACATGGGATATGGTTGTTATTTGAAATATTGGTTTTGAATATCGTACATGGTTTTGGATATGTACGCGTATATTTGAATGTTCATAATTGATTCTTATTTGAATAGATTGAAGGATAAGATTATCCTTTGTATTCAGTAAATGTGTGATATTAATTACCTTTGACTTGTTTATCGTATCTGCAAGGAAATTAGTCCAGAGTTGAATTTGGGCCTTTAAGTTTGACTTTGGTAGTGAATCTGAACTTTGGCTTGATCTCAAATTGAGGGCTTGGTGTTGATAATAGAAAGTCAGGTTTTAATTGTCATTTATTATGACTATGAAAATTTTGTGTTTCTTAAGGAATAGATCTGCCTTTCAGACTTGATTCATTGATAATGCCTAAGTTAAAAATATTTTTAAGATTAAACACTCAAAATCGTCGAGGCAAGGATTTGAAATTAAGACATTCGAGATCCTCTAGATTGAGTTTTATAATAAGAAACCAAAATTAATTTCATTGAGATGTTCAAGACCCTTGAGATGAATTTTTTAACAAGAGTCACTTAGGTTTTTCAATGGATGAAATATCCATTGAAACATAGACTTCGAAATTAACTTTCGATGATTTTTAAAATTCAAATTTTCGGAAATTTTGAATTTTTTTTAATTTTAAAATTTTTAATTTCAAAATTGAAATTATACATGTGGGAATGGAGCTGAATTTGCGTAAGACCCTTTGTCACTTCCTAGTGGCCCAATTACAAGACTAGCCAAACATTTTAAGGTTTAGTCCAAGATGGGCTCAAATAATGATCAAGGTTTAGTCCATGTCATCAAAGCAATTAATGAGGTTAATTAGCATGGTTTGCCATTGAAGGGTGTGAATTTGTTGAGTTTCTAGGATATTGAGTAGAAGAATGAATCTAGCCATTTAGCCATCTTTTGGTTGTCTCTAGAAGTCCAATAAGTCTAAAAACATGGGGACTTGTTTATGTTAATATTTTTGTAGCTTTTAAAGCTGTAGTTATGTCTTTTCCTATGCTTGGAGGGTTGTTCCAAGTATATAGGTGGATTATTAAGAATTTTAATGGTAATCTTTGGTTTTCAGAAAAACTATTATCCTTGTGAGGTCTTGTGTTCCTCTTGGCTTTTGAAAGAACTCTTTAAACTTATCAAGTTAATCTTGTGGCACTCAAACAACCAAACTTATCACTTTGATTTCTTGAGAGATTCTTAGGTTTTCTTGGGGTGGCATTTTCATTCCTCCGTAGTCTTGGTTTTCATCTGGCTAGGTGACGGGTCAAGGCTCAACAAATCTTTTCTTCACGATCTTGGGGTTCCATGCCATCATTTTTATCGGGTATCATCACAATTGTTGGTGGAGTTCATATTAGGACGTTCGCTATTTTTGAATATCCTCTAGTTAATACCTAAACGTACGAGACAACCTTTGGACAACTAAGCGAAGACCACCGAACGTACGCCACGTTGGCCGAAAGTCTGCTACTTTGCCAGGGGAGTTGTTGATGAGGACATGGTCAGCACGAACTCATGGAATGCGGATCCAATTCGTGTTTGACTTCCATAAATTGAGGCCGAAATTATCTTACTTTAAGAATATTTTATTTTCAACTTTTTTTTTCATTGCCTTAAGCACATTTTTAGGAGTTATAGTTGCAATCTTTGGGATTTCTAAGGCTGATCTTCTACGGCCTTTGTATTATAAATTGTACTCTTTCCATTCAATAAAGGGCAGTTGTTTTATTCATAAAATTAAGAGTAATTTCACTTTTGTCCTTTGAGAACTTAACTGAACTTATCGATTTCTCTGTGGTGTTCATCCTTGACTTATCAATCGAGTATTTCATCCTTGATTGTGGCGTCCTCCTTTATACCAAGGTTCACATCTCTTTGTGGGTGTTGGGTCGCAGTCTCCATTTGAACCTGAGCGTAGAACGGTCTTAGGCAACAATCTTGGTACAGGATTCGTTACAACTTGACAGGGTTTGTATCATTTGGTATGAGAGCTTGGGCTACATCAGGTTTAATCTATCTTTGTTCTTTTTGAATTCCGTTTGATCAATTCAAGTCCTTGAAGCCATATCAACTATTGTTATTTCTCTTCTTGATCTCATGCATTGATAGTATTTTTCCTTGGTAGTTGAGGGGGCTAAATAGTATTTTTTTTCCCATATATATATATTTATAAACTGGCAAACCCGCATTTCTTGCCGTTGCAGTAAGTCCGCTTTTTCACGAAGAACTCTCTGCCCCCATCATCGCCACACTCTCTTCCCCACCACTCCTTCTGCCACAGCATATTCCAGCCTAGCCTCGTAGTCCCTCACCAAGTCCTCCTCTATCAAACCAGCCTTGACCCATTCATTAAGACGGAAATATCAGACTAGAAGGTACGAGGAAGACACACACTGTAGTGTGTGATTGGTTTGTTCCAAATTTCATCATTTGGAATTTAAGAATACGTACAAACCGCATGGCAGTGTATAAAGGAAAATAAGCATCATTTTCAATAAAGACTGAAAAAAAAAAAAGACAGTAGAGAAGAAGTTTGTATATGAAGGTATATATGAAAATGAGAAAAAGAAGAGGCTATTACTTACATATTAACAGGAAAAAAGAAAAAAAGAAAAAGAAAAACCGTGTTCAAATGGAGAACACCAAGATTTTGTTCCATGCATCAATGTTTAAGCCTAATTTGATGATCAAATCCATGATTCCACCATACCTTCACTTCCTGATGCCACATTCTCCGGCCCTTTATCCCCATGAAAATCCGATGAAGAAGCCGCCAAGTAATTCATCTTCCTGTTGTTAACCTACACTGAGCTACGTCCTCACGGCTACACCCACGGCTACGTCCCTTCTTCTTTTCCCACCCAACAACAACGACTCACACTCAAACCAAACCGTGGCACCACAATCTTCACCGTCTATGGCATCCAAAACCAAGAAAAAGGCTTCCAAGAAACTCATGAAACGCTTCCAAGAAACAATGCCGACGACGAGTCGTATGGTGAAGTCAACAAGATCATCGGTAGCAGAGTAGTGGGAGGTGGGGTCGCCACGGAGTACATGATCGAGTGGAAAGACGGGCATGCCCCTTCCTGGCTCCTATCGGATTACATAGCTACAGATGTGGTGGCGGAGTACGACAGTCCATGGTGGAAAGCAGCCACGAAAGTAGACGAGACGGTTTGGTGGCTTGGCAACTCTTCATATGGCAGCTAGGTATGTTAAGCCGCCATATGAAGATATTGGAGATAATGAATGAGGTGCAGGAGATATTGGAGAAGAGAGGAAGGTGATCACTTGGAGTATTTGGTCAAGTGGAAGGATGGTGGAGATAATGAATGGGTCAAGGCAGGTTTGATAGGGGAGGACTTGGTGAGGGACTACGAGGCTAGGCTGGAATATGCTGTGGTAGAAAGAGTGGTGGGGAAGAGAGTTCGCGATGAAGAGGCCAGAGAGTTCTTGGTGAAATAGAAGACTTACTGCAACGGCAAGAAATTCGGGTTTGCCAGTTCATAAATATATATGGGAAAAATACTATTTAGCCCCCTCAAGTATCAAAAGTTGTTAAATGGCCCCCCCAACTACCAAACAGTTGTGTTTTTTAACCCGCTTCGTTAGTTGAGGGTATTTTGGTAACTTGAAATCTCAAAACGACGTAGTTTTGATTTTTTCATCCACTTTCATGGCAATAACTAACGGAAGGGGGCTAAAACATAACTGTTTGGTCGTTGGGGGGGGCCATTTAACAACTTTTGATACTTGAGGGGGCTAAATAGTAAATCCCTGGTAGTTGAGGGGGCTAAATAGTATTTTTCCCTTTCAGTTTCTTTGTGATTCGTTTCTTGATACCATTCGTTGAATCTTGATACCATTTGTTGAATATATATCAACTATAGTTATTTCTCTACTTGATTTCTTTTATTTGATATTCCAAAAAAAAAAAAAAAAAACTGGTAGTACAAACTCGTCTTTGTTATTCTTGTCCTATTACTTTGTTATTCCAGTTTCTTTGTGAACCTAGGAATTTTTGTTTTTTGGTACAATGAATGTGGCTAAAAAATCCTGATTATTTGTTTGATTAGTTTGATAAGAACTTTTGATAAATAACGAGTGCATATCATCAAATCCGAATGAAAGAAGGCAATGAGTTGAAAACTGCATTCAAAACTAAATATGGATTGTACGAGTGGTTAGTAATGCCATTTGGTCTAACTAATGCTTGAAGTACTTCATGCGGTTAAATAATCATGTTTTGCGTGCATTAATTGGAAAAGATGTTGTAGTATATTTTGATGCTAGTCTCATATATAGCAAAAACTTGGGTAATCACATAAAACATTTAAAATTTGCTTTTGATGTGCTTAGAAAAGAAAAGTTATTTGCTAATCAGAAGAAGTGTACCTTTTGTACCGACAATCTTGTGTTTCTAGGATTTGTTGTGAGTACACAGGTATACATGTTGATGTGGAGAAGATATGTGCCATCCAAGAGTGGCCATGTCCCACAAGCATACGTAATGTGAGGAGTTTTTATGGACTTGCTAGTTTATACCGATGGTTTGTGAAAGACTTTAGCAGATTGGTCACACTACTTATTGAAGTAATCCAAGAAAAACGTGGGTTTCAAGTGGGGAGAAGAACAAGAAAGGGTGTTCCAATTGGTCTAGCAAAAGCTGACCAAGGCTTCCTTATTGATGAGAATCAACAAGCATCATTAAAGGATCCATTGCATATTCCAATTGGGCCTATTACTAGAGCAAGATCCAAGATGATCAAAGAAGCACATAGTAGGTTGATTCAAGAAATTTGGGCAAGTTTTATAATAGAGCATTCAAACTTGGGCCCAAAGGTAGATGAAGGAGTAATAAATTTAATCTAACCTATTGATGGGGCTGATCTTGCTTAATTGAGTATAATTTCTGATGTGGATCAGATAGTTTGTGACACACTCACGAACTCGAAGGACAAGAGAACACTATCCGAACAGCCCCTCAGCCCATCCGGACCTGTAGCTTCCAGAACGCGCCGTTCAATCCCCATCTGGACGGAGGGGTTACTTTTTGTGTCCCATCCGAACGTTCACTTACCCATCTGGACGCTTAGTGTGTTTTGGCTTTAACCACCTTTTTAATTACTTTTCCTTCTAGGACTCTGTTTTAGTTTACTTATCCTTTTAGTACGCGATTTTGGAATACTTTTCCTCCTAGGATGTGTAATCCTAGTTTACGTTAATCTCTTTTATGCTTTAGCCTCTAAGCCTATAAATACAGGCTTAGACCCTTTGAAAAAAAAATTTATTATTATTACTTGTTTTGTTTAATAAGAATACTCAGAGTTGAATTTCTTGTTTCTTTTTCTTTCAGGCTTAGATAGCATCTATTGTTTAGAGAAGATTTTTTGATTTTGTGATAGTCTCACAATCTTAGGAATATTTATCCCTTTTGTTTACTGTTTTCTTGATTATTTACGTTCTAACCCTGCTTCAGTCGGTATCAGAGCCCAATCTCTTTCCATGGCACCAGTCACAAGGGGAAGGGGTAACTGCTTTGCACACTCAGAGGACGGGAATGATCACGAAGGACCAGTTAGAGAAGAATCACCAGCAGCCTATCAGGCACCTTCGGAGGCACAATTTGTCAGCTTAAGGGAACAAATTGCATTCCTCACAAGGCATAGACATCAACCTGACAGATGTCGGCACATACCCTCACCGCACGACTCGGAGGAGGAAGACGCATGTGTAGAGAATGAAGACGGAAACCCTTTTGCGGAGT
The DNA here is from genome assembly GCA_013348765.1 of Carpinus viminea. Taxonomy (NCBI): domain Eukaryota; kingdom Viridiplantae; phylum Streptophyta; class Magnoliopsida; order Fagales; family Betulaceae; genus Carpinus; species Carpinus viminea. Next base: position 36,681,087 of record CP054668.1, on the reverse strand, counting down.
GCAGAGTGCACAGACATGAACCTCCTGTACAAGCTCAAGCCAATCGGTGGGAATCTGGTTTCAAACTCGATATTTCGGAATTCAACGTGGGTCTCTAACCCGAGGAATTCTTGAACTAGATAGCAGCAGTTCAAGAAGTTCTTGATTTCAAAGGGGTACCTGAGGATCGATGAGTTTCTTTGGTTGCAACCAAGTTCTGAGGAAGAGCTGCAGCGTGGTGACAGCAACTGAAGCAATCCAAGACTCGGCTAGGCAAATCAAAAATCAACAGATAGGAGAAACTGTTGAAGCACATGCGGCCAGCCTTCTTGCCATACAACTACACCCGAACCGTGTATCAGCAACTACAGAATATAAGCCAAGGTTTGAATACAGTGGATGAGTACACAGAGGAGTTCTACAAATACTTGACACGGGTTGAGTTAGCCGAGACAGATGATTAATTAGTATCCTGGTACATCTGGGGGCTGCAACAAAACATTCAAGATTCATTAAATCTTTTTGATCCAATCAACGTATCTGCGGCTCATCAAAGAGCCCTTCTATTGGAGAAAATGGAAGCCAGAGGATCCACAGGCTTCTTTGGGCATGGCGCAAGGGGGCAGCACGACTCTTTACAATGGGCCGTTCGCACCTTGAAACACGGCTCCAATTACAACCAGTCCACCTAACTGGAGTGCAACGACGAATGGGCCTAAATGTTTTAAGTGTGGTGAACCGGGCCATAGAATTGCGGATTGCCACAAGGGATCTAAATATGGAAAGGGTCTACTCACTGACTCGGGAAACGCCTTCGATGAGCAAGGCGATGAAGAAGGGCAACAAACCTTCGACGACTATAGGGACGTGGAAGAAGAACTCATTACCGGAGATAGCAGGCCTAGCTTAATGGTGAGAAGGATATGTCTTACACCCCGAAAGACTGAAGGGGATGATGAACAGTGGCACAACCTTTTTCACTCCACATGCACTATTGGAGGTAAGGTTTGCAAGCTAATCATTGGTGGAGGCAGCTGTGAGAACGTGGTAGCAGAAGAAGCAGTTCACAAGCTGGCCCTAGACATAGAGAAACACCCCACCCCATATCACTTGGAGTGGCTCAAGAAGGAAACGAGGTAATAGTATCAAAACGTTGCCTTGTACATTTTTCTATTGGCACGAAATATAAAGATAACACTTGGTGTGACGTGGTGGCCATGGATGCCTACCACCTATTACTGGGGAGACCATGGCAATATGACTGAAATGCGCACCACGATGGACGGAGAACACCTACTCTCCTACCTAACCCAGGAGACGTAACCAAACACCCAAAAAGGGTGGGCCAAACACTTTTAGCCAAAAGAGAGTTCATAAGAGAAATGTTCTATGCTGATCAAGTATACCTACTCTACGACAAAGAATGTAGCCCAATGAAGATCGTACTAGAGGCAGTTACGGGTTTACTAGAGGAATTTGCTGATGTATTCCCGGGTCTAGCCTTCCCAACCGACCACACTACCGCATGAGTCCCAAAGAGCATGAAGAATTACGTGGACAAGTGGAGGAACTACTGGCTAAAGGGCACATTCGGGAGAGCCTGAGCCCATGTGCAGTACCAGCATTGCTCACACCCAAGAAAGATGGTACATGGAGGATGTGCGTGGACAGCCGCGCCATCAACAAAATTATGGTATGATATAGATTTCCCATTCCGTGATTAGATGATTTATTGGATCAATTGAGTGGGGTTAGTGATGAATGGAAGACAGCGTTTAAAACGCGGGAGGGACTTTATGAATGGTTGGTGATGCCGTTTGGATTATCTAATGCTCCAAGTACCTTCATGCAAGTAATGAACCAGATATTCCGCCCATTCATCGGCAAATCAGTGGTCGTCTACTTCGACGACATCCTCATTTATTGTTCCAACCCAGAGACACACATCCAACATATACGAGAGGTACTTCTTGTGATACTACAAGATAAATTTTACGCAGCACCGGCCAAGTGTTCGTTCATGACTGATTCAGGGATGGATTAACAGTGGATGAGTCTAAAGTAGCAGTGGTTCACGATTGGCCTCTCCCTAGTACACCACGAGGTACATAGTTTTCATGGATTGGTGTCCTTTTATCGTCGTTTCATTCATAATTTCAGCACCATATTGGCACCAATCACAGAATGCATGAAGGCAGGAAAATTCTCATGGAATGAGGCAGCTACTAATGCCTTTGAGTTGATCAAGGTCAAATTGACCGTAGCTCCATTATTAGTCCTTCCCAACTTTGACATACCGTTCGAATTGCATTGCGATGCATCCAAGATAGGCATTGGAGCAGCGCTTAGCCAATTGAGCAAACCAATGGCCTATTTCAGTGAGAAGTTGAAGAGCGCACAACTCAATTATAGCACTTATGACATTGAGTTCTACACATTAGTACAGTCGCTAAAGCATTAGAGCTCCTACCTCTAATTAGACTGGAAGAGCAATCATGCACATACTGCAACAATCAAGTGCATCTGCACTCGAGCCCATGCAAGGCACACTTGAGCGCACATTCCACATCAGCCCTAACGGGCAGCGCCGCAGAAGCCTTGAAGACCGGAGTACACTCAAGCTAACCTTGCAACACCGTAGCTCTAGTTTCTTTTATTATTTATAGCATTTTTCTCTTTGTATGTTGGGAGGCGCCGCTTAAAGACTAATTTCAATCTATAGTCGTTCTTGTGCTATGTGGGGTGTATCTCTTTGTAAGTTTTACGCTTTTGATGATTTTAATTCACATTGTTATTTACACAATTCTGATGTTTAATCAAAGTGTTGTTCAAATTCCATGCAATTGCTTGAGATAAGAATGTTGTGACAATTATTTATAAAAAGTTGGATATTCGATGTGTTTCATCCATTGATACATTGAATCATTCAAGTGAGAACGGATATCAGTTATGATTTGTATATCAAACGGATACAGTTGATGATTTGATCTCAGAGGGTATTCGTTGTGATTTGTTTAACGATTGGATTCATCAAATGATTTAATATGTATTTTTACGGAACTTTGGTACACAAGACTTATTTCTTTGTCGGTTGTATATGTAAAATACTGGAATGTGTTCTTTGATGTGGCAAGGTGGATTTGGAAAACCTTAGTGTTTTTTTATCAATTGTTTTCCATCATTGAGTTAGTTTATTTTATTTTTTACAACAAAATAACTTGAACTTTGGAACTAGGTTAAAATATGATTGATATAGATTAGTAATTGATTTTTGCAACACAATTTCCGGTGGATCGACCTTGCACTTTATACACGCTAAATTTATTGCATACACAGTATGTGTGCTTGCGAGAATCATTTTAAAACTCACAACCGTCACTTGGGTGTCATAATGGGATACATGAGGAGAAAACATCCGAATGCTCTGCTCATTAGAGTCAAAGTTATAGATCTTGGAAAAAGCTTTCTAGAGCCGGAAGAAGAAGTTACAGCCAAAATACCTGGACTGGTTTTGGCTCCCCAAATAATTTTTTTCAGCTTATGACAAGTTTGCCCTTTCTCTTTGTATTTAGAGAAAAAGATGCTGATTTGGGTAGGTTTGTAGTGACCCAAATATTTAATTAGGCATAAGTAGCTTAGTTAGAGGTTAATTTGGACTTTAGGTTACTAGGATTTGCCAGAAGGGCATTTTGGGGAATTGGAAATTAGGACCGGACGTACGCCCTTGCCTTTAACGCAGACATACGCAGGGGGACCACCTGACATACGCTAACAGGTAGAATACCTAGACGTACAAGACAACCTTTAGACATACGCCCCTTTAGCCGGGCTTCTGCTGCTTTTTGGCCCTATAAATATACCCTCACCACCTCGCCCATTTCACACCAAATCCGCCCCTCAACCCCCCTCTTCGCCACCAAGCTGCAAAATAATTCATTTGTGAGAGTTTTGTGAGGTTTTGTGAGTTCAAAGCTTGTGAAGTGGAGGTTCTTGCAATTTTGCTTCAAGGAGATAATGCTCAGTTGCCTATCTCTTCAATTATGTCGTTATGTTGCTCGATTATATTTTTATGTTGCTAGTTGTAGTTGTTAGCTTAGTTTTGCTTTAATCTTGCTTAAGGTAGCATTTTGATAGCTTAGTGTTGTTACTTTGTTGGCCTTAGGAGTCGAAGAATAAGCAGATAGTGGAGAGAAATTGAGGTTCTACCCGAAAGAAGTCGAAGCAGATGATGCGAACTTCAATCGATACGCCATTGAGACACAACAAACAATATTAGAATAGCCCAATAAAGCTAAAATTCAGATTTTTAATAGCAAACTCCGACCCAACGTTTATAAATAAAACGTGAACCAAAGGTATAAAGTAACAAACCTAGATCCAACGTTCATAAATATAGATTTCACCGATCTCAGCAAAGGTTGCCCCAAAGACAGTTTCCCCCTCCCTTGAATTGATATGCTTGTAGATTCGGCAGCAAGACACGGATTGCTAAGCTTCATGGACGCTCTTTCCGGCTATAACCAAATCCACATGCATCCGGCCGATCTTGAGAAGACTACTTTTATCACCGACCAAGGGTTATATTGCTACCAAGTTATGACATTCAGATTAAAGAACGCAGGCGCAACATTGCAAAGGTTGATGAACAAGATGTTCCAAGAGCAGATTGGGAGAAATATGGAGGTCTATGTATACAATATCCTTGTTAAAAGCATATTATCCATAGATCATGTCAGTGACTTCTAGGAGGCTTTTAGGACCCTCAAACAATATCAGATGAAGCTCAACCCAGCAAAGTGCGCTTTTGGAGTATCCTCGAGCAAGTTCCCCGGTTTTATGGTATCCAGCCCCTCGAATTGAAGCAAACCCGAAGAAAGTTCAAGCTGTCCTAGACATGCAATCTCCAAGGATTATACCAACCACGTCCAGCAATTAACAGGAAAAATCGCAGCCCTAAATAGGTTCATCTCAAGATCCACAGATAAATGTCTGCCCTTTTTTAGTGTGCTGAGAAAAAGCCTTCGAATGGTCAAGGATTGTGAAAAAGCGTTCGAACAACTCAAAAAATTACCTATCTAGCCCGCCCTTGTTAAGTTGAACCATCCCGAGGGAACCTTTATATCTTTACTTGGCTAATTCGCCAACGGCAGTGAGTGCGGCATTAATTCGGGAAGAAGCGAGTATCCAAAAACCAGTTTACTTTGTTAGCCGAGCATTAAGAGGGGTCGAGTAGCGATATATGCAAATGGAGAAGTTTGCCTTCGCTTTGACAATTGCGTCCAAGAAACTCAGGCCATATTCTCGGGCTCACACAATCAGGGTCCTAACTGAGTATCCATTGAAGAAGGTCCTTTGGGAGTTGGATCTATTTGGTCGATAGTAAACTGGGCCATTGAGCTTAGCGAGTTCGATATCAAATTTGTTTCTCAAAGTGCAATTAACGGACAAGTGTTGGCCGATTTCGTGTCTGAGTTCACAAGCATCATTGAGGAGAGACCTCTGAAGGGCAGCATATGGATAATTTACGTGGATAGTTCAGCCACAAAGAAAAGCGGCGGAGGAACAGTAATAAATACTCCTAGCGGCGAAAAACTTTGCAATTCCTTACTATTAAAATTTCGAGTTACAAATAACGAGGCCGAATATGAGGCGGTTATAGCTGGGCTCAGATTAGCCCAAGAGATGGGCGCCGAGTATGTGGAACTTTGAAGCAATTCTCAGGTGATCGTTGGCCACATCCAAGGTGAGTTCGAAGCCAAGGGTGAAAAGATGAAGCTTTATTTGTCCCGAGTGCAGGATATGCAAGCTTCTCTTAAAAGGTTCAGCATCGTCAAATTATCAAGAGAGCAGAATGAAGCAGATCTTCTGGCCCGAATGGGCTCGGCTATGACAAAAGATTCAGAAAGAAATGTGGATGTGGCAACCAGATCCTCACACAACCAATCGTAATTAAAGATGCCATAATTTTGGTACTCAAAGTAATACCTCCCTGGGCAGACGAGTTGTTTGGTTATTTGCAGAAAGGTGACATTCCAAATGAAACTAAATACTAAAGCCGCACAATTCACTAATACGCTATACAAAAGAGGTTTCATGTTACTGTTACTCAAGTGTATATCACAAGAGGAAGGTGATTACATCCTCCAGGAGATTCACGAAGGGGTTTGCGGAAATCATTTCGGGTCAAGGGTGCTGGCACACAAGGCTGTCCGTGATGGAGATCAAGGCACCACTTCGAAGGATCTCATTCGAGTACCAATTGGGCCGGTTACGAGAGCACGAGCAAAGAAGTTCAAAGATGTACTCAATGGACTCATTCAAGAGTTATGGGCTCAAGCAAATTCATGGAGGCCCATTGAGCATAATCCACATAGGCAACAAAGAATCGTCAGCTTGATTCAAGTTCTAGAAGGATAATTCCATAACTGATTTCTTTTCTTGGTGGAGAAGTTTTCTTGGAGAAGAAGCTTAATTCCATAGGTGATTTCTTTTCTTGGAGGAGAAGTTTTCTTGGAGGAGAAGTTAATTTCAGACAAAATCTACCTTAATTTTAGGATTCTTTTATTTGGGCTTTTATTATTTTCCTTTAATAAGTTGTATTCCTATTTTAACCATGCATTATAAATAGCATGGACTCATTGTAATGAGACACAACATTGATCATTGATAAAATTGGTGAGGTTTATTCTCTTTGGTTCTTTGAAGAACTACTTGAACTTATCGGGATTTCCCGTATGCGTTCATCTCGACTTATCAAACGGAAACTCCATCACCGTTTGTGGCGTCTTCCTTATACCGAGGTTCTTGTTTGTCATAAACAACGGGTCGAGGTCATCCCTTCAAATCTGTCCATAGAACGATCTTGGGTTCCCTTTCGTTGTTGGGTCTCGTTATTCTTGACGAGGTTCACATCAGTCCGAGCAGGGTTTTATTGGCCGAATATGAGCCAAGATTCCATGCGGATAGTTAAAACCTGCGACAAGTGCCAACGTTTCACCAACATGTCTCAGTGGTCACCCGAAGATTTGAGCTCCGTTTCTTCACCATGGCCTTTCTCCCAATGGGGGGTAAACCTAGTGGGACCCTTCCCTCAAGGTAAAGGGGGTGTTCGGTTCGCAATGGTAGTAGTCGATTACTTCACAAAATGGGTAGAAGTGGAAGCCCTGTCAAGCATCACCGCCAAAAATGTATAGAAAAATTCCTTTGGAAGAACATCATCTGTCGACATTTGTTATTGACAATGGTAAACAATTTGACTGCGATTCATTCCAAGAATGGTTCACCAAGCTCAATATAAAAATTACTTCTCATCGCTAGGCCATCTCCAGGCAAACGGTCTGGTGGAAGCCACCAATAACACCATCTTTGAAATTCTGAAGAAAAAGCTCGGCAATCATAACGGAGATTGGGCTGAAGATCTTTCTGAAGTATTATGGGCATACCGAACTACCAATGACCAAGGCCTCAAGTTACATCTCGATTTATTGCAGGAAAGGCGTGACCAAGCCGAAGCAATGATGGCCACACACCAAGAGCAGACTGCTCGATATTTCAATCGAAAAGTTCAGCGTAGAAGTTTCAAGGTCGGCGATTGGGTCCTGCGAAAAGTCACGATTGCCACCGAAGACTCGGCAGAAGGCAAACTGGCTCCAAGTTGGGAAGGACCGTACAGAGTCACCGAATGTCGCAGAACGGGAGCATATCATCTCAAAAACACCAAAGGAAAACCACTACCTAGGTCATGGAATGCTAGGCATTTAAAGAAATACTTTATGTAAACAAGAAGCATGTTTTGCCCTTATAATTAATAGAATAAAGTCCTTTGTTAAAGCATTTGTACGTCAAGCTTATCTAGACATGGCTCTACTCGAAGATTGCTCTCGGAGACAAAGGCATACTTGGAACGTATAGCCTCTGAAGTAGGAGTGTTCCGAGAATGAGAAGCCCGAAGATTGCTTTCAGAGACAAAGGCATATTCGGAATGTGTAGCCTCTGAAGTAGGAGTGTTCCGAGAATAAGAAGCCCGAAGATTGCTCTCGAAGACAAAGAGGCATACTTGGAATGTGTAGCCTCTGAAGTAGGAGTGTTCCGAGAGTGAGAAACCGGAGGATTGAAAAGAAAAGGATCCTTTAAGAACTAGCAGCCTCTGTTGAAGGAGTATTCTAAACATATTCGGAATGGGCAACCTCTGTAGAAGGAGTGTTCCGAAAAAGACAAAGCCTGCTCGGAACGTGTAGCTTTGGAAGTTGGAGTGTTCTGAGAAGGAAAGGCCGGTTAGAACTAATAGCCTCTGCAGAAGGAGTGTTCTAAACCTATTTAAAGGTGCAGCCTATGTAGAAAAGAGTGTTCCAGAGAAACAAAATCAGCTTGGAACGTGTAGCCTCTGAAATAGGAGTGTTCCAAGAAAGCAAGGCCTGTTTAACACCAAAGCATGTTTGGAACGTGTAGCCTCCGAAGTATGAGTGTTTCGAGAAGACGAGGCCCGTTTAAGGTTAAGAGTTCCTGAAGCAGGATTGCTCTGTGACAAGACTTTCGAAGCGAAATTGCTGTGTGACAGTCAAGTTAATTCAGTATCACCCTGAAGCAAGCTTGGAGGGGTTAAAGTTCATTCATATAGCAGGGCTGAATGCCTTGTAACTTTATTTAATAGAAAGCGGACAAATGTTAAGGAAGAGTTATAATTTTCATTAAGAACGATAATGGAAGTCATTACATCAGGAGTAGTGGAATATAGCAAAAAGATGATGAAAAGCGCAAAAATCTATAAATACAACTCATCACCATCTTCCATGCGATCCCAAGATTTAGTAGAAGAATTTACAGACTATGTGGAATCAACATCCAAGTCTTCTTGGCGCTCGACCCTTGGAGGAAGCCTACTGCAAACCAAGGGGTTGTACATGCTAATCATACATGTGGGAATGAAGCTGAATTTGCACAAGATCCTTTGTCACTTCCTAGTGGCCCAATTAAAAGACTTAGAGCCAAACATTTCAAGGAAGCACTAAATGGGCTAATCCAAAAGAATGGGGTTGACTCTAAAAAGACCAAGATGGGCTCAAATAATGATCAAGGTTTAGTCCATGTCATCAAAGCAATTGATAAGGTTAATTAGCATGGTTTGACCATTGAAGGGTGTGAATTTGTTGAGTTTCTAGGATATTAAGTAGAAGAATGAATCTAGCCATTTAGCCTTGATTGTCTCTAGAAGTCCAATAAGTCTAAAAATTGGGGACTTGTTTATGTTAATATTTGTGTAGCTTTTAAAGCTATAGTTATGTCTTTTCCTATGCTTGGAGGGTTGTTCCAAGTATATAGGTGGATTATTACGAATTTTAATGGTAATCTTCACTTTTCAGAAAAACTATTATCCTTGTGAGGTCTTGTGTTCCTCTTGGTTCTTGAAAGAACTCTTTGAACTTATCAAGTTAATCTTGTGGCGTTCAAACAACCAAACTTATCATCACCTTGATTTCTTGAGAGATTCTTAGGAGACCCAACAACGAAAGGAACCCAACATCTTTGAACTTCTTTGCTCTTGCTCTTTGAACTTATCAAGTTAATTGGTACTTGAATGAGATCCTTCGAAGTGGTGCCTTGATCTCCATCAGTAGTCTTGGTTTTCTTCTGGCTAGGTGACGGGTCAAGGCTCAACAAATCTTGTCTTCATGATCTTGGGGTTCCATACAATCATCGTTATCGGGTTTCATCACAATTGCTGGTGGAGTTCATATCAAAGCCGAGCTTGAGACCGAGCCTCTGGGTCATATAATAGATGCGGCCTGAACCTCATGCACTTTATTCCCCGGCAATCCGGCATTTCTTTCTGACCAACAGATACTATGTTTGAAATCACCCTCTTTAGGGGCGCGACATCTTTTGGGGAGATCGTGTCAACTTTGAGAAAATTTTCTGGATTCTTGACCCATTCTCGGTGATGGAGATCAAGGCACCACTTCGAAGGATCTCGTTCAAGTACCAATTGGGCCGGTTACGAGAGTACGAGCAAAGAAGTTTAAGGATGTACTCAATGGACTCATTCAAGAGTTATGGGCTCAAGCAAATTCGTTGAGGCCCATTGAGCATGATCCACAGTGGCAACAAAGAATCGTCACCTTGATTCAAGTTCTAGAAGGATAATTCCATAGGTGATTTCTTTTCTTGGAGGAGAAGCTAATTCCATAGGTGATTTCTTTTCTTGGAGGAGAAGCAAATACCATAGGTGATTTCTTTTCTTGGAGGAGAAGCTAATTTCAGACAAAATCTACCTTAATTTTAGGATTCTTTTATTTGGTCTTTTAGTATTTTCCTTTAATAATTTGTATTCTATTTTAACCATGCATTATAAATAGCATGGACTCATTGTAATGACACACAACATTGATGATTGATAAAACTTGTGAGGTTTATTCTTCTTTGGTTCTTCTTGAAGAACTACTTGAACTTATCGGGATTTCCATGTATGCTCATCTCGACTTATCAAACGGAAACTCCATCACCGCTTTGTATGCCTTTCCTTATACCGAGGTCTTGTTTGTCATAAACAACGGGTCGAGGTCATCCTTCAATCTGTCCATAGAACGATTGGGTTCCCGTTGTTGGGTCTCGTTATTCTTGAGGGTTCACATCATTTGAGAGGTTTCTATTCATTTGCTATCCTTAACATCTTTCATTCTTTGTTTCTTCTTTCAGCCAAGTTACCAGGATTCAAGTCAACTATGTTCAACAAATTTTTGGAAGGTCTCATAGAGTAGATTCTCAAAGAATGGAGGATGAATTGCATAGGAGCAACAATTAGTCTATCATCTTCACCAAACATTATGAAACAACTTTGATCCACATGATTCAATCTGCCACATGAAAATCCATCAACAATACAAACTTATAAACCACCACGAACAACGTATGAAATGAAATTCTCATTGTTTAGACAAACCAGTCAATTTTATAATCAACCAATAGGCCTATCACATAAATCTAACAGAAACCCAAACACCCAAACCACAACAAAAATAATTCCACGTTATTCATAATAACTTAGAACCACCAAAATCAGCAACCATCTTCCAAAAATAACCCAAAAATAAAGAACAGAATCAACCAAAAAACCAAACAAAATATCAAAAAATACATCTCATACCATGTGTCATGAGCAAGCAGCAGCCAAATAAACAGAGATGCAGAATGTCAAGAACAAAGAGAAAAATATTTAAAAGGCCAATTGAAAGCTTATCTGAGAGATGCATCTAAGCATTGTGAGATCCTCATCAATTGTCACCCAGTTGGATGCGCAATGACTCTCAATCTTTTGTTTTTGTTTTGTGGTTCAGAAGAAGGAAGAAAAAGAAGTTACTTTTGTTTGGTTGGTTCAAGAAGCAAAAAAAAAAATCTTAGAAAGATAGACCAATTTGACTTAATTCTAATGGTATGTGATCCATTAATTTTGATGGTGATGATTGAGGCAATTTTCAAGAGGAAATGATGGAGATCAAGGCACCACTCAAGGATCTCATTCAAGTACCAATTGGGCAATTAGATACGAGCAAAGAAGTTCAAGGATGTACTCAATGGACTCATTCAAGAGTTATGGGCTCAAGCAAATTCTGAGGCCCATTGAGCATCCACGTGGCAACAAAGAATCGCCACCTTGATTCAAGTTCTAGAAGGATAATTCCATAGGATTTCTTTTCTTGGAGGAGAAATAATTCCATAGGTGATTTCTTTTCTTGGAGGAGAAGCTAATTTTAAAAAATCTACCTTAATTTTAGGATTCTTTTATTTGGTCTTTGTATTTTCCTTTAATAATTGTATTCCTATTTTAACCATGCATTATAAATAGCATGGACTCATTGTAATGAGACACAACATTGATGATTGATAAAACTTGTGAGGTTTATTCTCTTTGGTTCTTTGAAGAACTACTTGAACTTATCGGGATTTCGTATGCATATCTCGACTTATCAAACGGAAACTCCATCACCGTTGTTCCTTATACCGAGGTTCTTGTTTGTCATAAACAACGGTTTAGGTCATCCTTCAATCTTCCATAGAACGATCTTGGGTTTCGTTGTTGGGTCTCGTTATTCTTGACGGGTTCACATCATGATCTCAAATAGGTAACATGGAGAATTATCTGTTCAAGAAGCAAATTGTAGTCAAAATCTCCATTTCATTCTATTTCGATTTCCTTGTTTTGTTTATCTTCATAGCAAGAATCATCATAGAGTCTTGAATTTGCTCATGCCATCATCTTTATCAAGTTTTGTGGTAAAAATCTTCCTTTGCAAAATTCATAATCGAATGATCTTAGATACAGGACATAGTTCTTCAAGTTTGCTCTCAGATCTCTAATTTTGCTGAGATTTCTAGTCTCTTCTTCAAAAGATCATTCATGATCACACATTCAAAGACTAAAACCAAGGTAGAAGATAATGCCCTTTAGAAAGAAACAAAAAAAGGATTCAAATGAAATTATAACTTTTTAATATAAGAAGCACAAGAAAAAAACTATCACAAGGTGATGACATATTGTTCATTGTTGAAGACAACGCAAATATCTTTTCAAAATCAAATTGCAAATGCTTCAAGGATCAATTACCCAATTAATTGTTTCTCTAGCAAGATCAAATCTGAAGTGATTTGAGGATCTTGTTTGGAAAAAATCGGACTATCAATTAGTTTTTCAAAACGAACTGATCATGAATTGGCAAATGAAGAGGCACCTCTATCCATTTCAGGAGATAGAAGGTTCCATAGCCTGAGTGAGAGGCTCGATTTGAAAATTCAACATTATAGTGAGGACTTCTAGAAGATCTTGGCTTATCTGTTTTTCCTTTATCATCTTGATTTTGTGGTAACTGTTTTTAGAGAAATAAAGATTGATTACAAAGCTCAAGCCTATCAAAACTTGAAGAAACTAGATTTTCCCAAATGGAGTGAGGCTTTAGGATCAACGCATTTCAATTGTACCTTGTTCCTTTCAAGAACTCATCAAAGTTCAATGGGGATACCTAAGGTAGGAGGAATGTGAAAGAAAAGATAACGTCAAAGTTCATTGGGGAAGGGCATATTTGAGTAGATCTATCCAACCTTTATCTTGATTCAAGATAGGCTCATCAAAAATAAGGAAGCGTGTTTCATAGGAACTTGGTCTTTGATTATTGAGGAGAATTCACTCAAGAAGAATCTCTTAATTGTTGTTGGAACTGTTTGAGAATAAACTTGGTTGATTTCTCAAAGAAGATGTATTGGAATGAGATGATTTGTATATCTTTAAAACTCTAATGAAAGATTCCTTTAGAGTTGACAAGATCAAAAGCAAAGAATACCAAGCATTAGAGTTAATTGAAGCTATTTGAAGATAATGAAGTAGCTCACTATCCTCAAAATGGAAATGAAGTTAACATATCTTCTTAATAAATATGTCATCTTGATGAATGTTTTTGAACAAATCTAGAAAAAGGATAAATATATGACATTCATAAACTAGTGATCTAATTAAAAGAATAGAAGCCATAAGTGATGATCAAAATAAGAGACAATTAGCTTTAAGAAAAGAAATCACCTATGAATTTCTTCTCTTGAAAATTTCCTTGAAAATTTAAGAAAAATTCCATAGGTGATTTTTCTTGGAGGAAGAATTCCATAGGTGATTTCTTTCTTGGAGGAGAATTTCAGACAAATCTACCTTAATTTTAGGATCTTTTATTTGGTCTTTAGTATTTTCTATAATTTATTCCTATTTTTAACCATGCATTATAAATAGCATGGACTTCATTGTAATGGGCACAACATTGATGATTGATAAAACTTGTGAGGTTTATTCTTTTGGTTCTTGAAGAACTACTTGAACTTATCGATTTGTATGCTCATCTCACTTATCAAAGGAAACTCCATCACCTTGTATGCCTTCCTATAGTTCTTGTTTGTCATAAACAACTATTCATCCTTTAATCTGTCCATAGAACATCTTGGGTTCCCTTGTTGTTGGGTCTCGTTATTCTTGAGTACATCATCTAACAAGTGGCAACCACTAGGTACATCATGAAAACATCATCAATTGATAAGAGAGACAACAAATAGATGAAATGTCTCAATCGTTAGTATTAAAAACATGTTTGACAAGATTCAAATATAGGTGATTTCATAAAAGATTGAATGCTAAAAACTCACTTGTTTGTTTGTTTTCCTCTCATTTTATCTATTTTCTTATCAACTCTTTTTCTTTACACTCTTTCCTTTTCACTCTTACCACTCTCTTTTTCATCTTCATTTTTTTGAACTCTGGACTCACAATGTTTTCAACTCATTCTCTTTTTCCACTTGATCTCATACACTTGTCTTGGAGTCAACGGTATTATCTTCAAAAGAATGCCTATTCAACCCATCATGACCTTTATCAAACTACCAGATGCAATAGTATGTGACAATGCATTGGAACATATCAAAGTACTTCCTTGTATCCCAATTGAAAAAGAAACTAGACTTGCTTATTTACCTTAATTCATAATCATTCAAAAGAATTATGATTTAGTGCTGTGAGCAACCTAAAGATATGATTGAGTCAACAACTATATTGGAAATAGAAAGAGCTAAAATAGATTTGATGACAATCATAAGATAATTAAAAAACCAAAGGTTAATTTCACCCAATGTTTATATATAAAATGGTATAAAGTTACAAAAAAGTTTTATAAATGAAACGTGAACAAAAGTATAAAGTAACAAAACCTCAACCAATGATTATAATTGAATCATGAATTGAAAATGATGAGATCAAACTTGAAGGATCTCATTCATACCAATTAAAATGAGCTTGAAGTTCAAGGATGTACTCAATGGACTTATCAAGAGTAATGGGCTCAAGTATGAGGCCCATTTAGCATGATCCAGAACAAAGAATCATCAGATTCAAGTTCAGAAGGATCCTCAAGGCTAAGAATTGGAAGAAATTAGGATTCTAAAAGGATAATATAATATTATTCTAGAAGGACTAATTAAAGGTGATTTTTTGAGGATCTTTTTTGAGAATTTTAAATTTTCATTTTAGCTTTTATGATTTTGATTTTCAATAATTGATTTGATTATAAAGCATGGACTCATTACACATTGATGATCCATTTATCATCAAACCCATCAGATAGATCTTTCATGATGTGAACTCCAAGAATAACGAGACCCAACAACGAAAGGGAACCCAAGATCGCTTCTATGGACAGATTCGAAGGATGACCTCACCCGTTGTTTATGACAAACAAGAACCTCGGTATAAGGAAGACGCCACAAACGGTGATGGAGTTTGATAAGTCGAGATGAACGCCACGGGAAATCCCGAAGTTCAAGTAGTTCTTCAAAGAACCAAAGAGAATAAACCTCACCAATTTTATCAATCATCAATGTTGTGTCTCATTACAATGAGTCCATGCTATTTATAATGCATGGTTAAAATAGGAATACAACTTATTAAAGGAAAATAAAAAGCCCAAATAAAAGAATCCTAAAATTAAGGTAGATTTTGTCTAAATTAACTTCTCCAAGAAAAGAAATCACTTATGGAATTAGCTCCAAGAAAACTTCTCCTCCAAGAAAAGAAATCACCTATGGAATTAGCTTCTTCTCCAAGAAAACTTCTCCACCAAGAAAAGAAATCAGTTATGGAATTATCCTTCTAGAACTTGAATCAAGTGACGATTCTTTGTTGCCCACGTGATTATGCTCAATGGGCCTCCATGAATTTGCTTGAGCCCATAACTCTTGAATGAGTCCATTGAGTACATCTTTGAACTTCTTTGCTCGCTCTCGTGAATCGCCCAATTGGTACTTGAATGAGATCCTTCAAGTGGTGCCTTGATCTCCATCATTCCTCCTCTTGAGAAGGATTTGCCTCAAATCACCACCTACATCAAAAGGACTCAAATCAGAACATTAAAAGTGGCACTTACATTGTACTCACCAGGTAAATCTAGCTTGTGTTGTCATTGATACGCCGAGGACTTGGAAAGGACCATCTCCTCTTGGGAGCAATTTGGAACATCTTTTCGGAATCTTTCTTTTCTCATATGCAGCCAAACCCAATCTCCGGTTCAAAACCAGTGGCGACGCCCTTGTTGGCTTGTGGCATATTGGTCCGTTTTCGCTCAATGTTGAGTCGTGCTTTCTCATGAATCTTTCACAAAGTCAGCTTTCTTTTGCCATCTAAATTAACATGTTCTAAAGGTAAAGGAGATAAATCCAATGGAGTTAAAGGATTAAACCCATATACAATTTCAAATGGCAAAATTTGGTAGCAGAATGAGCTCTATTATATGCAAACTCAACATGTGGTAAACATTCCTCCCATGTTTTGATGTTCTTTCTAATGATTGCCCTCAATAGAGTAGACAAAGTCCTATTTACTACTTCAGTTTGACCATCAGTTTGTGGATGACAAGTAGAAAAACAATAGTTTAGTACCTAGCTTACCACAAAGTCTTCCAAAATAGCTTAAGAACTTAGCATCTCTATCCAAACAATTGTCCTAGGCATGCCATGCAATCTCACAATTTCTAAAGAACAAATCAGCAACATGTGAAGGCCATCCGCTTTGTGACATGGAATAAAATGTGCCATTTTAGAAAATCTATCCACGACAACAAAATGGAATCTCTTCCACGCTTTAGTCCTAGGCAATCCTAACACAAAATCCATTGAAATATCAATCCAAGGCTCACTAGGAATTGGTAAAGGAGTATACAAACCGTTTGCACTTTGGATTTAGCTTGCCTACAGTGACACATCTACCACAAACTGCTCGACATCTCGCTTCATGTGAGGCCAATAGAAGTGGTCTTGTAAAATAGCTAAAGTCTTTGCAACTCCAAATGTCCCATTAATCCCCACCATGTGATTCCTGCACTAATAACTCCCTCATAGAACAGTTAGGCACGCATAGCTTATTTTCTAAATAGAAATCCATCGTTTAAAGAACTTACCAGAGGTGATTTTCACAAGCTCGATATTCCTCACAAAATTGTGGTCTTCAGATATAATTCTTTAATGTATTCAAAACCAAGCAATTTTGCATCAAGTGGAGAGGGCATACCCACGAAAGTGCATCGCAATTACATTCTCCTTACCTTGCTTGTACCGAATGACGTGGAAACGCTCTCTATGAACTCCACCCATCGCGCATGCCTTTTGTTTAGCTTGTGTTGGCCCTTCAAGTGTTTCAAGGACTCATGATCGTGAATCACGAACTCCTTAGGCCATAGGTAGTGCTGCCACGCCTCTAAAGCCCTAACCAATGGTATAACCCTTCATAAGTTGGGTAAGCCAACGCCTTCAAATTTTTGTTTCTTAATCCAACGTTTTGATTGGTAAGAGGTGCGGCCCATCAAGTCCTTCACGAACCGTAGAAACTAGCAAGTCCATGAAAACTTTAACATTACCTACACTTGTGGGGCTCGCCAATCTTGGATTGCACGCATCTTCTTCATCAACTGTATACCTTGTGCACTAACAACAAATCCCAAAATACAAGCTTGTGTAAAAGTGCACTTCTTTAAATTAGCAAACAACCTTTCTTTCCTTAGCACATCTAAAACAGATTTACATGTACTACATGATCGTTTTTTTGCTATAAATGAGTATATCATCAAAATAGACAACAACAAATCTGCCTATAAATGCACGCAACATGGTTCATAAGTCTCATAAAGGTGCTGAGCATTAGTCAAACCAAAAGGCATAACTAACCATTCATATAAACCATATTTTGTTTTAAAGGCGGTTTTCCATTCATCTCCTTCTTTATCCTAATTTGATGATAACCACTTTTTAAATCAATCTTAGAAAATATGCAAGAACCATGCAGCTCATCTAACATGTCATCTAAGCGTGATAGGATGACGATTTTTACCGTTATGTTGTTGATGGCTCGGCAATCAACGCACATTCTCCACGCCCCATCCTTCTTAGGTACAAGTAAGACCGAACCACATGGGCTCATGCTCTCCCTCAGTGCCCTTTTCCAATAATTCACTTACCTGCTGAAGCTCCTTTGTCTCCTCGGGTTGCTCCTATAATGGTCGGTTTGGAATGGTTGCACCGGCACAAAATCAATTTGATGTTCAATCCTCGGATTGGAGGTAACCCATGTGGTGTTTCCTCGGGAAGACATCCTCGATCTGCAAAAGAGAAGCAAT
Source organism: Carpinus viminea (assembly GCA_013348765.1). Taxonomy (NCBI): domain Eukaryota; kingdom Viridiplantae; phylum Streptophyta; class Magnoliopsida; order Fagales; family Betulaceae; genus Carpinus; species Carpinus viminea. Next base: position 36,662,926 of record CP054668.1, on the reverse strand, counting down.
AGAACTAGGCAAAGCATGGTCAAGTTCGTTAGTGTTTAAAAGTGCCTCTTTGTACAAAAGTACAATCATCGGCTGATTTGAAAACATTGCTCGCTTGATCTCACTCACTTTTGCATAGAAATTCTTTTGTTTTCTGATTTTCTCTCAAGGGCGAACTTTTTTCTTTTTCTCTCATTTTTTTCGCCTCTCTCTGATTTTCACTCTTTTCTTTTGTTCGCTCTCTTCTTTTGATCACTCTCCTTTGTAATCTCACTTGATCCTCGATACTTGTTGTGTGTTAATGGTACAAGAGTGATTGATCTTTGATTGAGTACAAAAGAGTACTTGTTCAGAAAGCCATCACTTCACATGCCTATCAAACTGCCATGGACGCCTAGCAATAAGTGTCCCGCTTGCATCGGTACTATATCACAACACTTCATCTTCAGATTTACCGATTCAAATGCAACTAACACTTGCTTGTTCACCCTTATCTCACCACTATCATTTAACCATTGCAACTTGTACGGTCTAGGGTGCTTTACCATGGGCAATCCCAATTTCTCAACCATAATTGTGCTTGCAACATTAGTACAACTACCACCATCAATAATCATACTACATACCTTGTCTTTAACGTAGCACCTAGTGTGAAAGATGTTCTCCGCTGTACTTCATCAACTCCTTTTGCTTGCAAGCTCAATGCTCTCCTTGCCACCAATGTCAATGCATTAGGGCTAAATACTCCTCCTCAAAACATCCTCCAATGGCGGCATGTCATCGGTGTCGGAATCTTCACAATCGGTCACAATTTCACCATTGGCTTGCAACACCATGACTTGCTTGTTTGGACATTGACTTGCTATGTGGCCCTGCCTTGACATCTAAAACATTTAATGTCACGATTCCTAGAGGTAGAGGCTTCGATTTTACCTTGAGGAACGTGGCTGGTGGTCGCGGACTTGGGTTCATTGTGACTTGTCTAGTGGCTTGGCATGACTCGATTTCCAAGAGGTAGAACTAGAGTTATGGCCTGCACGTGTCCCACTCCTCTTAAGTTGTTGTTCCACTTTGATAGCCATATGCACCATATCTTCCAATTCCACATAATGCTGCATCTCTACCTTATCATGGATCTCCGGTTTAAGCCAAGTAAAATCTAGCCATTGTGGCCTCCCGATCCTCCTCTACATTAGCGGATCATAGCAATCTCCATCTCCTTGTAGTAATCCTCACGCTCGACTCCTTGTCTAAGACCTTGTAGCTTTTTGTACAACTCTCGGTAGTAGTAACTTGAACGAACCGCTTTCTCATCACTACTTTCATCTCCTCCCATGTGTCTATTGGTCGTTCTCTATTCCGCCCTGCTTGTCACAAGCTGATCCCACCAAGTAATATTCAGAAAATTCAATCAAGCTAATTTTACCTTCTTTGTCTCCGAGTAGTTGTGGCAATCAAACAAACTCCATCTTCTTCTCCCACTCAAGATATGCCTCGATCAGATCTACCTTGAAAGGACGGAATCTTCATCTTAATACCACCCAAGTTGTTATCTTCAGCGATTCCTAGCTTCTCCAAATCTCCTCCGGTCTCCTATTGTTAACAATGGACTCGATCTTCTTCTTCATCAAAACCAGATCCATATCGCTCTTCATCCTCCTCCCTTGGTGGAACTCTTCCTTCTACGCAAATTACGACTTTGTGGTTGCTCCTCTATTCTCCATCCGATCTATCCGCTCATGAACTGCTCCATCTCTATCTTCATCACACGCCTCATCTCACTCATCATGGCCTCCATAAACACTTTTGATCAGTCAATTTTGTATCATTTTCGCAATGCTCTTACCACTATCTTGAGTCATGATTGCTGCAAAACAAAGGTTAGAAGAAAAAATATAATAATAAATAAAATAAAGGACCTCACAAATCACTCCCTTACGTGTTTACACTCAAGAATTTGGTCACTTCCACTGTGTTTTACTCAAAATAATATGGCTCTTACCTCCGATGTTCTCACCACTCTTGCCTCTTTTCACTCGATAATTCTCTTTTAGTTCTTTTGAAACTACACAAACAACTCAAAATTTCCAGCAACAATTCACCAAGAACTAATCAAGGAATTTCAGATTTGAACATAAGGAATATGGAATTTTTCAGCTTGGAATTAGAAGGAGTATGGTAGTTTTAAATTTTGGAAGCACAGAATAGTTTCGAGCAACAATTCACCAAGCACTAATGAAGGAATTTCATATTTGAAAACAGAATATGGAATTTTTTTTTTTCAGATTAGAATTAGAAGGAATATGGAATTTGGAAGAATCAGAAGATCTTCTTTAGTCTCTTTTTTTTTTTTTCTTCCTTCTTCTGAGTCTATCTCTTTTTCTTTTTTTTTTTTTTTTTTTCTGGATCACTAGCTTTTGAGAATAATAAAATAAGATTTCACATAACTAGAAGAAGTGACTACAACAAGAACAAACAAAGATTGAACGGTAGGGTAAAGAAAATTCGCTAAGAAGAGATAAATAATGTGAAAAAAAAAAAGAAACAAAGGAATGAAAGATGTTAAAGGATAGGCAAACCTGAAATAGAAACAGCTCGATACCAAATGATGTGAACCTCACAAGAATAACGAGACCCAACAACGAAAGGGAACCCAAGATCGTTCTATGGACAGATTCGAAGGATGACCTCGACGTTGTTTATGACAAACAAGAACCTCGGTATAAGGAAGACGCCACAAACGGTGATGGAGTTTCCGCTTTGATAAGTCGAGATGAACGCCACGGAAATCCCGATAAGTTCAAGTAGTTCTTCAAAGAACCAAAGAGAATAAACCTCACCAATTTTATCAATGATCAATGTTGTGTCTCATTACAATGAGTCCATGCTATTTATAATGCATGGTTAAAATAGGAATACAACTTATTAAAGGAAAATAATAAAAGCCCAAATAAAAGAATCCTAAAATTAAGGTAGATTTTGTCTGAAATTAACTTCTCCTCCAAGAAAAGAAATCACTTATGGAATTAGCTTCTCCTCCAAGAAAACTTCTCCTCCAAGAAAAGAAATCACCTATGGAATTAGCTTCTTCTCCAAGAAAACTTCTCCACCAAGAAAAGAAATCAATTATGGAATTATCCTTCTAGAACTTGAATCAAGCTGACGATTCTTTGTTGCCTACGTGGATTATGCTCAATGGGCCTCCATGAATTTGCTTGAGCCCATAACTCTTGAATGAGTCCATTGAGTACATCTTTGAACTTCTTTGCTCGTGCTCTCGTAACCGGCCCAATTGGTACTTGAATGAGATCCTTCAAAGTGGTGCCTTGATCTCCATCAACTTAACGTTTATAATAAAGCGCGAACCAAAGGTATAAAGTAACAAACCTCGACCCAATGATTATAATTGAATCATGAACCGAAGGTATAAAATTTGATCGCTACAAGGAAGTAGGGGTGTTAACCCGGTCTGGTTTCTCGATTTTTGGCCAAAACGGGAACTGAACGGACCAGTAAAGGGGTCCCAGAGTTCTTCCATCGTCCGTAACCGGTTACTTTTTGGGCTTATTTTAGGTATTGAGCCTAAAATAAGCCCTTTTTTTTTTCATAAATTGGCTATTTTAATCATTATCTGCCTATCAAACAATGAACTTTGACTTATCTAAAAGAGTAAAAGGGATTATAAATCACTTTGAAAGATCATAGGATGTGCTTAAAAAGAATGCAGCTCAGAATGCAGCTCACAAAAAGAGCTGCATTCTCAGAACGCAACTCACATAATGCAACTCACAAAAAGATTGTAGGATAACATAAGATACACTAAGTCACAAAAAGAGGAAGGCAATCTCAGAATGCAGCTCAGACCAAGTCAGGCTAGGTTGAGGTCCAGTTTGAATTGACAATTGATCACCCACAAAGAAGAGGAAGAAAACATGCACCGTTTAAGTTTCTAGCCTATTTATATATATATAATTATTATATATTATATTCAAAGATCATTCATAAATATGTGTTGGGCGGCGGCGTAGACGTGAGGATGAAAAGGCTAGAAACTGTGTTGTAAAACTAAAATGTAAAGGCCTAACTAAAAATAAAATAAAATATATATAACCCGGTTCGTAACCGGAAAAATCGTACGAACGAGGTACTTGATTTTGGTTTTTAAACCGAGCCAAGGACTCGTTTTTCGGTTTTCAGTTCCAGTTGGTTCGTTTTTGACACAAGGAAGTATCCTTGATAAGTTCACAAGTTCTTTGAAAAACCAATAGAAAAAGCAAACCTCACCTTTTTAATTATTCATTTCATGTCCTTCATTACAATGAGTCCATGCTATTTATAATGCATGGTTGAAATATGAATACAAATTATAAAAGGAAAATAATAAAAGACTAAATAAAATAATCATAAAATTAAGGCTGATTTCATCTTAAATTAGCAGTTCTCCAAGAACAGAAATCACCTAAAGAATGTCTTGAATAGATATATCAATCAGCCAATTAATTGGCGTGAAATTTGAAAGGTTTGAAATAAGGATGTCAATCAGTCATTCATTCCTTCTAATAAGCCATTAATCCACGCAATTGCTAAGGAAATTATACTCAATTATGCAAGATCAACCCCATCAATAGCTTGGATTAAATTTATTACTCATTCATCTTCCTTTGGGCCCAAGTTTGAGTGCATTTTAGAACCGGCCCAAATCTCTTGAATCAACCCACTAAGTGCTTTTTTGATCATCTTGGATCTTGCTCTAGTAATAGGTCCAACTGGAACATGCAATGGATCCTTTAATGATGCTTGTTGATTCCCATCATTCCCCCCTCTCTTCAAAGGGATTCGTCCTTGAATAATCTCCTACATCGGAAGGAGAAAGATCCGAAACATTAAATGTAGCACTAATGTTATACTCACCTGGAAGATCCAACTTGTATGCGTTATTATTGATTATCGCAAAGACTTGAAATGGACCATCCCCTCTAGGATGTAGTTTGGACCTCCTACAGGCTGGAAATCTTTCCTTTCTCATATGCACCCAAACCCAATCATCCGGTTCAAAGATGACTTGTCTATGACCCTTGTTGGCTTTAGTTGCATATTGCTCATTTTTTTTCTATATATTGTCGTACACTGTCATGGAGTTTCTTCACCATCTCAGCCTTCTTTTGACCATCCAAACTAGTCTTTTCATCAACTTGTCCTTTCAAGTGCTTCAAGGACTCATGGTCGGTATGTATGGCAAATTCTTTTGGCCAAAGGTAATGTTGTCAAGTCTCCAATGCTCTCACCAATGCATAAAGCTCCTTGTTGTATGTCAAATAGTTCAAAGTTGCCCCCCCAATTTAGCTTTTCACTAAAATAGGCTATTGGCCGATTCTCCTGCATCAAAACAGCTCCAATACCTATTCCGGAGGCATCACACTCAATATTAAAAGTTTTAGAAAAATCAGGTAATGCTAATAAAGGAGTACCACATAACATTTTTTTAATCTCGATAAATGCACGATCTTGCTCACTTTCCCATTTTAAACCAATGGATTTTTTAACAATTTAAGTGAGTGGTGCGGCTAATGTACTAAAATTTTTTACAAATCGCCAATAAAAACTAGCCAAACCATAAAAACTTCTTACGTGATTGACTTAGGTGTAAGTCATTCCTTGATAGCCTTCACCTTTTCCTTATCCACCTCAATTCCTTTCGCGCAAATAATATAACCAAGAAACACAACTTTTTCTATGCAAAAGGAACATTTCTTTAAATTGGCATATAGTTTTTCTTTTCTCAAAATATCAAGCACACATTGCAAATGATTTAAGCACACAATGCATGATTTATTAACCTCATGAATGTACTTGGTGCATTAGTTAGACCAAAAGGCATGATCAACCACTCATACAATCCATATTTAGTTTTAAAGGCAGTTTTTCATTCATCACCCTCTTTCATCCTAATTTGATGATACCAACTTTTCAAATCAATTTTTGTGAAAATACATGACTCATGCAATTCATCTAACATGTCATCTAGCCTAGGAATGGAATGTTTATACTTTACCGTAATGTTGTTGATAGCTCTGCAATTAACACACATTCTCCAAGTTCCATTCTTCTTAGGTACAAGTAGCACCGATACTGCGCATGGACTCATGCTCTCTCTCACTTGTCCTTTGGCCATCAACTCCTCAACTTGCCATTGAAGTTCCTTTGTCTCCTCCGGATTACTCCTATAGGCTAGTTAGTTAGGAATTGTCGCACCTAGCACAAAATCAATTTGATGCTCTATTCCTCTAACAAGTGGCAATCCACTAGGCACATCACTAGGAAACACGTCCTCAAATTCCTGCGACAATGAGACAACAACACTAGGCAAAGATTATTCAAATTCGTTAGTATTAAAACATGTCTCTTTGTACAAGAGTACAAATATAGGCTGATTTGTATAAAAAGCACTCTTGACATCACTCACCTAGCATAAAAATTCACTTGTTTTTTTGTTTTCCTGTCATTTTCCCCACTCTCTATTTTCCTTTCACACTCTTT